>WNWU01000018.1:17148240-17163038 GCA_012654045.1 Ptyas mucosa | reverse complement strand
CTGACTGCCGTTTCTTCCTGAGCTGAGAAGGGACGTATCAGGTAAGACCAACGTCCATTTTCTGATTTGAAGTATAGTACTCCATGCTTATTTATTGAATAATACTTTACTTTTTCAGAAGTAAACTCTTCAGCTATCAATGTCCCTTTATTTCTTTTATATAAACTTGATTATTTGCTTTTTATTTCTCTTTCTTATTCAGTAGGTTGACAGCTGCCATTTTTCTCACTTTTAAGTTCCTTTAATTTTTATCTGCAGACTCTCTATTAAGTATTTTATAAAGATGGGCTTCATTAATTGTATGCTTCCATTACACTAAAGAAACAATCAACCACTTGATCATGATTACTCCAAGCAACCTGGTTGGGAAATAATGAAGGGTCATCAAATTATTTGTGATTGAATTTATTTCTGCATTTTTATTGCCAAAGAAGGGAGAAAGTGCTTGAGGGGATTCTGTTGGCTGATTTCACATATCAGTGGTGGGTTGCCCCCGGTTTGGACCGGTTCTCAAGAACCAGTAGTAAAACTGGGGGGAGGTCCCGCCCACCACCCTGGATGTCTTCATTGGCGATCTGTGCATGCGCAGAAGCAAGGTGCATGTGCAAGCGAAGTGATCCCGTTGCGAACTGGTAGTAAAGGTAAGTAGAACCCACTCCTGACACATACGTGCGTGCATACAGACACACACACATATAATTTTATTAAAGGTTTTTTAAAAAGGAAGATAAAAACTTATACAAACCAATATAAAAGAAAAAAGAAAAGGGTTTTTCTCAGTGATGCATAATGGCGAGGGAGGAGCGGGATTTGTGATTCCACACAACTGGGAAGCACAAAGTTTGAGGAGTTAGCTATCATCTCAGTGAAGGAAGGAACCATAGTTAAAGTAATTTGGGAAAAAACAAGGTTCGGCCTAAATGGGTGAATGATTTGATTCATTGTAAAACAGTTTCTCCCATGTTGGAGAATTTGAATTGTGATTCAACGGATCTGGAGTCCCCAAAGTTTGAAGAGTCTGCTATTCTAGCTATCATCTTTGGATAAAGGACCAAGGCAAATTCCGGCTGATCACATGGAAGAAGCTAGGTCTCCCCGCCTGTCTACCTACAAATTCAACGGTTTTTAATAACCATGAAATCTTCACTTAACTTTGACTGGCTTTTAATTTACAGAGTATATAGCTGTTAGATAAGAATGTAAATGCATTAACCCTGAGACTTGGAGGGATAGAAGTGATAATTTTGGATTTGCTTTTCAATTTATGGCAGTAGGTGTTGAGTGCCAATGTTATACCATTCCTTTGATTAATAATTATATACATAGGGTACTCATGAATGCATTAGTGCTATACAGTTCAATGAAATGAAAATGAATTTTCAATTCTGACTAACTATAAATGCAAAATCTGATTGCCCACCAGAGGATGCTGTTTAGACATTATTGCAAATGAACATATCTGAGATTTGCCTGATTCGCTCTTTGAGCTCTTTTGAGTCTTAAAAAGATAACTCTGTGTGACAAATAAATAATAAACAGGATTTATCCTTTCATTTAACTCTACTGTTTTTCAAATTTAGCAACTTTGAGATATGTGGATTTCACCTTCCAGAATTCTCCAGCCAACATGCAAACTTAACGTTGCCACATTTGAAAAACACTGGTTCCAGTAATGAGTAATTATATTTTTCAGGGGTTCCAATCAGGGGTGAAATGCTACCGGATCGGACTGGATCACTCTGTGGTTTGGTGATCCGGTAGTAGTCACCACTCGGGTGTCATTACTTCCTGGTTTTAACGCTTCTGAACTGGTAAGGAAGGTAAGTAGATTTCACCCCTGGTTCCAATACTCAGTGCTTATAGAAATGGGCATTATTATATTTTGATACAAATGACAAGAAAGCTAGGGTCCACCAATATAACTGGTGAAATCAGACTGCAAATATATGATCTGTCAGTGATTACTGAAGATTTCTATTAGCCTAAGACAGGGCTGTCAAACTCGTGACCTGTGGGTCGGATGCCTCATGTGCTAGCCACACCCACGCCCAGTTTAACGAAGGGGAAAAAAATCATGATACATCATGTGACGCCGCTGTGTTAATAATCTACCCAATTACACTGGGTTTTCAGATCGTACTAATCACTCTGTCCCCCTGCCTCAAACTAGTCAGGGTTAAGAGTTTGTAAAGCTTTGTACTTTGTGCAAATGTGATGACTAGACTCTCAATACGGTTAAACATTCTGTGGAAATACAGCCATTATGTCCCAAGGCCAAGATGGGCTGTGGTTTCAAACCACAATTGGTTTGAAACAATTGTGGCCAGCCAAAATAGATAAATCCTTTGTGTTTGTTTCTTTGAAATTAGAAATATTAAATACTTGTACTGACCACCAGGCAAATTTAAATATTAGCAGGAAAGAAAACAACTTGATTCCCTTCAGGCCATGTGGAGTTCACCCAGTTAGAATTAGGGCTAACTCTAAAATGAGATTTGAACATCTTAATAGTACTGGATATGCTCAAATAGCAAGAGCTTTTATGACATTGTAACAGGATTTGATGAACTTTGCAAGATATTTATTTATTTGGCTTATCTGGTGTTTCCCTTCTGATGACTCTGACCAGAGTATAGTTCGCTACATATTCTAGCAGTCGATTTTATTTTTTAAAAAGAAGTACTCCCTTTTCTTTTTCAAATGGAAAGAAAATAGTGAACTGGATTTGTACAATAGCAATGTTTATTTTTTTTTTTTTAATAAAAAGTTTTTATTGGTTAAGAATATACAATATTATAGTTTACAATATGTTGAATTTTCAATATCTTTATAAAAAGATATTTCAATTATTATTTTCTTTTTTTAAATTTCTCACACAACAGACATTATTATCTTAAATCAAAACAAACAACCAGGTTATATAAAAATTATATAAACAAAAAAAAAGAGTGTTATACAAAATACAATAAAAGAAGAGAGAGAAAAGAAAAATGTCAATTAAAAAAACCTTAAACAATAGATTCCCCTCCTTTCTTCATTTCCTAGTTCTGGCTCTTAAAACCATGGTCTGGCTTCCCTCCCCCTCCCGGGCCACAACAGCTCCGTCCGCCTCCGCTCCTTGATCATCTAATACTTCCCCCTCTTCGGCTCCTGTATCTTCTCCACCTAGGAAGGATTTATGTTGGTCAAAAAAAGCCTTAGCTTCCGTTACATTATTAATTTTCTTCTTACTGTCCTCCCAAAAAATCATCAAACCCTCCGGAATCAGCCACCTAAAACCTACTCCCTTGAGGTACAGCTTATTTGATAAAAAATAATATTTTCTTCTTAATTCTCGTACCTGTCTGGGAATCTGCTTCAGGATGGTGATCTCCTTGCCCCTGTACACCAGCGCCCCCAGTCTTTGTTTTCTCAATATCTCATCTCTCAGTTCCCTTCTCACAAATTTAATATGAATCTCTCTTGGTAGATTATGTAAAATTGCAAATTGTGAGTTTACTCTGTACACCAAGTCCACATCCCTTCCAATAGACTCCAAATCTCTTTCTAAAAATTCACCCAACATTTTAACCATCACTTCTCTCAAATTTTCCTGGTCAAGTTGTTCCACGTTTTGGAACCTGAGAAAATAAGACATCTTATCCAATTGTAAGGTTAACATTGCATTTCCTCTCCCATCCTCCACCTTCTGGAGTGCCCGTACCTCCCCCTCCAGACCCCCCATCTTCTTCTTGTTTTGCTCTGCCAGCTGTTGAACATCATTTAAATCTTTTTTCATAAGTGTCATTTCAGATTTAATTTCAGATAATCCTTTTTGGACGTCATCTAACTTGTCCAACTTTTGGTCCAATATTGCCAGTCTTTCCAAAATTTTCCCCATGTCAGTTGCTGCTGATTTGTGGCCCTTAGCCATCTTAGATCAGTAGAAGATGAGAAATCAAAGGGCACCTCCAGAGAAGAAAGAGGGATTCGCAATCAAAGTAATTTTTCAACTGTCCACCAGTGGGCGCTCACAGGAGCAACGAGTCCGAAGTATAGAGTAGGTCAAACAGGAAGCCAGAGGAGAATGTTGTCTTCAATCATAAATAAAGAAGCAGGAAGTCAGACAGTCGCCATTGTCTGCCGGGGGGAGGGGCCACCAGACCTCTCCAAGAAACTCTGCCACAGCCATCCTCCAAGGAAAAGTCAGAAAGGTAAGGGTTTTCACCCCATCTCCTTCCCCCTAGTTCTCTGCCACGGCACCTTTCCAGCTACAAGGGGGGGGGGAAACTCCAACCCCCCCTCTCGCCTCCAGGATGCCTGCTCCACTCTGCAATCAGTCAGTACAGTCCGTTGTGCCTTCTTAGGTAGCACCGGTCCCCTTAGGCGCTGTGGCGCCTCGGCGGCCTCGAAAAAAAGCCGCCGATCGCCTCCCGCCCCCTCTGGAGCCTCGGGCGCGCCAGCATTGGCCTCCCGGCCCCTGGAAGTGAGGCAGGGGACCCCTGGCGAGCCGCCCTCAAACGGCAAACGCCCCAATAATGGGGCGCTTGGCCCAAAGGGCCTCCAGATGGGGGGGATCAGACTCTGGGGCCAGAGCTAGCCCGATCAAAGTCTGTCGCCAGCGGAACCGGAAGCGGAAGTGCCCAATAGCAATGTTTATGATTTGGAGACGGAAGGGGGAAAAAAAGGTTGTTCCAGTTGTAACAGTAACAATTCCTTTGAATTGTTGAAACAATTCCTTTGAAGATGTAACAGTTGTAACAATTCCTTTGTAGATAGACACATGGTCTATCCCAGCTCAGATCTAGTTACCATAAAGGAATTCTGCTTTATCCGGAGAAGCCAAAAGATAAACAAAAGGCCCTCTTCCTAAAGCCTGCTGGCATTCAGGAACAACGCCAACAAATCTGAAACACGATGTGCCCCTTGCATCTCCTGTCCTTTGCTGCTGAGCTTCAAAGGACCCCTGAGTGCTTTCGTTGCTCCAAGCCAGGAGTCCCCAAACTTAGCAGCTTTAAGACTTGTGGACTTCAACTCCCAGAATTTCTGGGAGTTGAAGTCCACAAGTCTTAAAGCTGCCAAGTTTGAAGACCTCTGCTCCAAGTCCTTCCTTGCAATTCTCCAGTCTTCTCCCTGCACTCCACTTGGCAGAACCACTTGCCTCTCTGATAAGAGCCTCTGAGTCAATGGTGGGTTTCAGCAGGTTCTGACCAGTTCTGGAGAACCGGTAGCAGAAATTTTGAGTAGTTTGGAGAACCGGTAGTAAACATTCTGACTGGCCCCACTCCATCTATTCTCTGCCTGCCAAGTCCCAGCTGATTGGGAGGAAATGGGGATTTTGCAGTAACCTTCCCCTGGAGTGGGGAGGGAATGGAGATTTTACAGGATCCTTACCCTGCCATGCCCACCAAGCCACACCCACAGAACTGGTAGTAAAATTTTTTGAAACCCACCACTGCTCTGAACGTTACATCCTGTTGATGTCTTTGGCTCAGAACTCACAGTATTCGCTACCATATATTTTTCTATTTTTCAATACATTTCGCTATTTTTTTCATTTTAAAAATTTTGGTAGGCTTTGTCTGCT
The DNA here is from genome assembly GCA_012654045.1 of Ptyas mucosa. Taxonomy (NCBI): domain Eukaryota; kingdom Metazoa; phylum Chordata; class Lepidosauria; order Squamata; family Colubridae; genus Ptyas; species Ptyas mucosa. The sequence goes on along the minus strand of WNWU01000018.1, from coordinate 17,157,472 downwards.
GTTGTCTGAGGGCAGGACAAGAAGTCATGTGTGGAAGCTCATTAAAGAGAGATCTTACTTGGAACTAGGGAGAAATTTCCTGAAAGTGAGAGCAATTAAGCAATGGAAGAACTTGCCTCCTGGAGTTGTGGGTACTCCATTGCTGGAGTCTCAAAGGTGCTTTTTTCCCCCCAGGAGCAACTGGATTTTCTTGTGGTTTTCGTTGAAGATATTTAGCTTCTCATCCAAGAAGCATCTTCTGCTCTGACAGGATAGTGGAGAATGGAAGGATTTATATTCTGTGCAGATGGAATATAACTCTGCAAGGAATATAGATCCTTCCATTCCCCACTATCCTGTCAGATCTGAAGACGCTTCTTGGATGAGAAGCGAAACGTCTTCAAAAAAGAAAAAAACCAGAAAGTCCAGTTGCCTCCTAAAAAAGCACCTTTGGGACAACCATGATCTGAGTGACTGAGAATCTCTACAGACTTTTAGCTTTACAATTTGGGATGAACTCCCTTTGAATTGTGTGGGAGTAGGAATGGATTACATTCTACAGGACTACAGGAACCAGGAACACTACTCAGGTGACTCTGAGGACACAGATAAACATCCAAGTGCTTTAATGACCCTCTAACTAAGGATGCAAATGACCAGCTGTCTGCAAGGAATATCATCCTTCCATTCCATACTATCCTGTCAGAGTTGAAGAAGCTTCTTGGATGAGAAATGAAACATCTTCAAAGAAGAAAAACCCAGAAAGTCCAATTGCTTCCTGAAAAAGGACCTTTGGGGCAATCATGACCTGGATGACTGAGAATCTCTACAGACTCCATTGCTGGAGGTTTTCAGGAAAAGATTGAACATTTGCCTGGGATAAAATAAGGTCGTGATGGCGAATCTATGGCACGTGTGCCAGAAGTGGCATACAGAGCCATCTCTCTGGGCACGTGAGCCATTGCCCATTGCTCTTCCGGGTTCTGATGCACCAGTCAGCTGGTTTTCATGCATGGGAGTGCCGGAAACCGGAAGAGCAGCCGCCCGGTGTGCATGTGCGTGCCAGGAAGATGATCTTCCAGTTTCCAGCACGCGCATGCACACTGGCCACCTGATTTTCTAGTTTCTACCACACATGTGCGCAAAGACCAGCTGGCTGGTGCACATGCATGCACCAGAAACCAGAAGATCATCTTCCCAGCACGCGCATGCGCACCAGGTGGCTGCTCTTCTGGTTTCTGGCACATGCAAATGTGCATGCTCCTGTTTCAGTACTTGGTGCCGAAAAGGTTCGCCAACACTGGAATAGGGACTCCAGCCTTGGCCAGGGGTTTGGAGTCAAAGACACCAAGGTCCTTTCCAGTCCTATGATTCTTATAATGATTCTTTGGCAAGTACAGTTTTCATGGGCTGTTGAATACAAGGAATATCAGCTTCACAGAGAACCTCTCTGGTTTCTAGCCTGGTGCCATTCATCAAACTGGCTCTACAAATAGATACTTATGGATTATAAAAAATTAATTAGTCAATGCTAACTGATGCTTATGATCAATCTTTTGTAAGGATTTGCGTTTGCTTTTGAATTTGATATTTTAATGAAAGAAACATTAAAAAGGAAGGAAGAAAAGCATTATATAAAGATAGATAGATAGATAGATAGATAGATAGATAGATAGATAGATAGCCTTCTCTCATTCTCATTATTTGTTCCTGCTTCTTATATTCTAAACTTCTTTAAACTTTATTATTAATTTTAAAATGGATTTTTTAAAATAAAGCTAACAATGGCTATGAACCTGTGCAGCTTGAAATTCAATAGATATTTAAACCTTTTTTTGGGGAAAGAGAGGGAATCTCCTTCATGTGAAGGTTGTTCAGAGATCCTGACTGATGTGTCTCTCACTGGACCTGATTTCCAGAGCAGGTTGGCTGTAACTACAAGGGTCCACTGTCCTGGGCAAAAGGAGCTCCTATCAAGTGACCCTCACTACTGCAGTTAAGTCAAGGTGCTGAGGACTCTTTGTGCAGGACTCTTTGTGGGTTGTGACTGGCAGACCCAGAGGTTTATGCAGTGGTGGGATTCAAATTATTTTACTACCAGTTCTGTGGGTGTGGCTTGGTGGGCATGGCCAGGGGGTGTGACAGGCAGCACTTGGCCTCCTATACCCCCCTGGATGTGCCACCCCCTGCACCCCATTTTGGGCCTAGGGACCTCTCTGCCAGGGCCGGATTTAGATGAAAAGGGCCCTAGGCTATTCCACTTATGAGGCCCTTTCACCTCCCATTTTTAAGTTTGTAAATTACATGAGAGATAATAAAAGGCCCCTCTTGATCTTGAGGCCCTAGGCTGAAGCCTAGTTAGCCTAAAGGAAAATCCGGCCCTGCTCTCTGCACTTACCTAGGAGGAAAAACATAGGGACTCCTGGAAAGGACGGGGCAGGAATGGTGCCTGATTAATTAATTAATTATAGATAATTAATTATCTGTACTCAACATTTTACTATCTTCATGTGGTAAAATGTGTGATAGTACAGTTCACCCACACGTGCACACACATTAGAGGGAACATAGCATACACACACCCTATTTTCTAGCTTGTTTTAGAAGTCTGATTTCCACAAAACACTCTTGGCTCCCCTATCTTTTATTAATGCTGATTTGAAAAACGTTCTCAGTTCTTATCTCGCTTTTCAAAGAAAGACTGTAGATCAGGGATGGAGCATATGCTTTCCAGGCAGAGGTTCTCACGTCCAGCCCTCAGTATCTCTAGTTATCGACTCATTCTGTTTTGTTTTTAAAGCATCAGATAGCAGGAGATGTGAGAGCCGCTCTCCTGGATTGCTGCAGCCAATAATGAAATTAAAAAGCAGATAGTCTGACATGAGTGATGCAGCTTCCTCCACTCACTGTGCGAATGGACTGTTGCTGATCTGATAGGGAGAATCAAAGATCTAATGAAACTGTAAAGAGTGAGCAGATTTAAACTCTGCTTGTTTTAATCTATGGAATGACATCACCTTGAACAAGGCTGCCCTTGAAGAGTATTTAGAAACTCTAGTGAGTGCAAAATTAAAGTATATTGCATTGAGGTTGATATTATATAGACCAGGGGTGAAATGCTCCCGGTCCGGACCGAATCACCTGATCTGGTAGCAATGGAAGCAGTGGTTCGGCGAACCGGTAGCAAAAATCCCTGCCCCTCCCCATGCCCAGCTGAGCCGCACCATCATCAGAGGCTTTTTTTTTTTTTACTTTTAAAAGGATTATTTCTACAACCTCTTTGGCCAAAAAATGCTTTTAAAAGTAAAAAAAAAAAGACTCTGATGATCACGTGGCTCAGCTGGGATCGTCAAAGGCTTTTAAAAGAAAAAAAACCCTTTTTTTCTTTTAAATGCCTCTGATGATCCAAGCTGAATTGCCTGACTGGCAGAGCCTCTGTCAACTCAGCTGGGATCGTCAGAGCCGTTTGAAAGCATTTTTTTACAACCTCTTCGCTGAAGAGGTTGTAGAAAAAATGGTTTTAAAAGTAAAAAAAAAAATTGGCCACGTTACCCACCCACACACACACACCAAGCCACGTCCACAGAACTGGTAGTAACAAATTTTTGATTTAACCAGTGATATAGACCCATGATGGCAAACCTATGGCATGCATGCTGGAAGTGGCACACAGATCCATCTCTCCAAGCACGTGAACTGTCACCTGTTGCTCTTCCAAGTTCTAGCATGCCGGCCAGCAGGTCTTCATGCTCATGGGAGCGCCGGAAACTGGAAGGGCAGCTGCCTGGTATATATGTGCATGCTGAGAAGATGATCTTCTGGTTTCTAGTGCACGCATGCACACAGGCCACCTGGTTTTCTAGTTTCTGGCATGCATGCACACGTGAAGATCAGCTAGCCAGTGCACAGCGCAAATCATTGGGTGGCTGCATTTCTGGTTTCCGGCTGAAAAGGTTCACCAGCACTGATATAGACTGAGGTTGATTTTAGGTAATTGTATTGCATTGTTTTGCATCAGCTAAGCAGTAGTGGGTTTCTACCGGTTCGCCCTGGTTTGGACGAACTGGTAGCAGCAGCGGCAGGAGGCTCCACCCACCCATCCAGACGTCATCATGGATGCTCTACGCATGCACAGAAGCGCCATGAGCGAGTGTTTTCAAGAAAAAAAAACAAATAAAGTCCCATTGCCTTTTGAAAAACACCTTTGGGACAACCGTGACCGGGATGATTGAGAATCTCCATAGTCTTTTAAATGACCATTAGAATACTATGGTATTTGGTGTTGCTATGGTTTTCACATGGATTTTGAAATGTAATTGGTATGTTTGGTGTTGTATTTCTCTGTTGCTATAAATTTTATTTATTGTCTTTAACCTTGTCAAGTGAATGCTGAAGAAACAAGTCAGAAATACCTCTATAAATAAGTATAATTCTATGAGCAGTATTTGCTGAGTACAACTGTTGCAATGTGCTAGCTTCAGCTGGATAAGCCAGCAACAGGGTGTTCCATTCTGTTCTTTCCCATTTCAGTCCTTTCTTCAGCAATCAATTCTTCCTCAATAGCAATACCAATAGCACTTAGACTTATATGCCACTTCACAGGTCTTTACAGCCCTCTCTAAGCGGTTTACAGAGTCAATATATTGCCCTCAACAATCTGGGTACTCCTTTTACTGATCTCAGAAGGATGGAAGTCAACTTTGAGCTGGTGAGAATCGAACTCTGGTAGTCAGCAGAATTAGTCTGCAATATTGCATTCTAACCATTGCGAAAAACTCAGGATATCACAACACTAGAACTCAGGATGTTAACACACAACCCATTACCCAGGTCGTTAAAACACAAAAGACTAATGGGCACACATCAAGGACCTCACCCACACAGGATGTTACGAAACAGCTGACTAATCTGCAAACATCAACTCCATCAAATAATCAAGATGTAACAACACAGGCAACCAACCCGCTCACAGCAACAAAGCCAGCACCCCACACCTCCCCACCAGTATTTATAGAGAGACGGCAATGTTTCGGCAGAATCTCATCTGCCATCATCAGGCTTATGCAAGGGGTCTTTTGCAGCAACTGCCATTACTACTTCAAATACTATTTCAAATATATATATATAAAGTTTATTGTCATTGTACGTATACACACAGTATACCCATACAACAAAATTCACATAACACCCAGACACCAAGCCCAACACACATGACAATCTCCAGACACAGCCTCACCCACCAAAAATTCCCCACTCCTAAACCACCCAAGCATCCACACAGCAGACCAAGTAATGCTGTCCAACAGCTCACTGATGGTGGCCCTTTAGTTCATTCTTGAGTGCAGTTATAGCTCTGGGATAAAAACTATTCAGAAGATGTGTGGTCCGAGTTTTAATTGTTCTGTATCTCCTGCCAGAAGGCAACAGTCCAAAAAGATTGTAAGCAGGATGGGAAGAGTCTCTGAGAATGTTGTGCATTGATGGAAAGAAGAACTTTGAGAAGGGAAGTTAGGCTTGCTCTGGCTAAAAACTTTCAACCATAATAATAAAAAAATATTTTTCCTCTGGGAGAAGCAGAATCTGCCAGAATAGGTGTCCCAAAAATTTTGTAATAAAAAGAGAATGAATTTACATTTGGGGAAGGAAACAAAATAGATCTTAATAAAATCCATAGATTCTACAGATTCTAAAATCCATAGAGTTGCCTCTTCTCTATTTTTTTTTACGTAACTTTGGCCTTCTAAGGAGATGCTTGGAAGAGGAAGGTATCCTGTCATGGTGTCATGGTGATTAAACTATTCTAGGAGTCTCATTGAAATCAATAGGATTTATTCTGTTTCAGCCTGCATAGGGTTGCACTGGTGGTATTTATTGTGTTACAGAAATTAGAAAAAAAGGAAATAAATTTTATCTAGTTTTCCACTCTTGGTAGTGGTAAAACTATTTTTATTAGATTCCTGCCCCTCCCAATGCTGAGCTCACATATTTTTCTTCTGATTTTGCATCAAAGGATTCTCTAAGTAGAGGAGTGTACTGCCAAGACATTTACACAATTTTAATTACGTCCCTTTGTTCAGTTTGTGAACTAATACTTTTTTTCTATTCCGATATGCATATGTATGAACATTTAAAGTTTCCTGTACCCTGATGCTTAAAACAACCATATTAGACCCATGAAGAGTTTTTTAAAGCTGTTTTTAATTCTATAGGAGTTGCCCCTTGGAATGTAATTAAATCTGATCTCTTTCACTTGAAGCCAAATGAATAATTCATAGGTTTTAATCAGCTTTTGTGCTTTGTGAAATTCTCAGATGATGCATGGAAAGGGTTTTTTTTTTACTCTTGAAAAAGAAGAGAAGAAATATTCTGTTTCCTTTTCAGCATACAGGTCTGTGTATGATTGCATATGTACAGACCTATTATCTCAGATGTACAAGAATGCAAACTGTGTAGAATACCGTATTATTGGGTAGCAAGCCTTGTGTGTATCACTCACTGCTCACAAGCAATTTTCATAATGTTAGATAAACAGAGCCTCCATGTTTAGTGGCAGGCTGCTGCCTGGCAACAGCAGGGGAAAGTTGACACCATCAAGTGATATATGTTGGATTCTTGGTGGTATTTTGTTGCTATAATAACAGAAATGCTGAATTAAAATGAATACTGATGTATTTGTCTGGTTTTGTTATATAATTACCTTTTAATAGAATTAAATTCAACATGGTGCACATTCATAACCTCCTTCACTCTCTCCAATTGTTATGGTACTTTTCATGTCTTGGTCAATTTAGATACATAAAGAATGACATCCAGAAGATACTGTTAGTATAAATAAGGCTTGTATGCCTATGGGCTGCCTTAAATTGTGAGCTGTTTAGATTTGCCGAACAGCCAAAGGCTCTGGGAAATCACCAGAACTCATCAGCTAATTGGTATCTAAAGAACCACCCATATTTTTATTTGTACACTTTGAAAGATAGATCAAAACCAGAGTACCCCATTCTGTGCATCTAGACCGGGGTGTCAAACTCGTGTTGTCATGGCATCATCATGTGACGTATTGTGACTTTTTTCCCCTTTGCTATACTAGCCATGGGCGTGGCCAGCACATAATGCATCTGGCCTGCAGGCCATGAGTTTGACACCCTGATCTAGATTACATCTTCTTACCTTATGTTTTCCCAGTTTTGGAGGACTCCTTGCTCCTCTTAGTGTTGCCTTCAAGATTTGATTGCTGTCTCATACAGCCATCCTGGATATTGGCCAGAGTATTTTGTGTCACTCACATATTTGACTAACAGCCTATCAATTCTGTTCTCAAGACATTAATAAAAATGTTGAGTAACATTGGTGTTGATAGGACACCATTGGTTACCATTCTCTAACATGAGGTAGAAACATTAATGTTGACCTTGTGAGAGTAGTTAGCCAGCCATTGCAGGTGCTCAGTTTATAGCAATTGTCAATTTGTGAAAAGGCATTTCCTTATTTTTCTCAGAATTGGCTCATCAGTTAGCAGGAAGCTTTGATCAGCCATCTATAACAGTATAGCATCAAAATATGTCAGCAGAAGTCAACCATCTCCTGCTCACTGCTTCAATGTCTGCAACTGTTGTGCCTCTTTTTCCAACAGAGAGGAATCAGCAGGATGGAATAAGACGGAAAAGCTCACATCATGCAACTTGAACATTAAATAAATTCCTCGAGTGGATGCATTATGTAAATCTATTAATAATAATAATGATTGATTTTAAGATTCATTAAAAAAAATTCTCCATGTAGTGATTCACTTGTATTCTTTCATGTTCTCCAGAACTAAAGTAGACCTTAGAGAAATTATCTTGAAAAGTAATGTGTGGAAAGGAAACCAAACACTATATTTTTTCCCTTGGCCCCAGACAACAAAATTGCCTATCCAAAACTCCTATTTGTATTGAATCTCTATTGAATCCAACTAGAAATGTAAAGGGAAAAATTCACAAAAAAAATTCATTGACAAACTGCGGGAGGGAAGTGCCAAGATGAGCCTAAGTGTTTCCCTGGGTTAGAGCTTAGTAAACCATTCACTGCCTTTTCCAATCTGCCTATGCCATTCCCTCAATCCTTTTCATTTCTGCCTGTTGAGATCAGAGCAGGAAGGGCACTGGAAATCTTAGCAGAACTCCAGGCTAGAGATGCCAACTGAACTGTAGCCCAACCAAAACTGGAGTCAAAATTAATTATCCAACTGCAGTGAAGAGCTAGACGATTTGTGACTGCATGCCCTGGATATAGGAAATGACAACTCTGCAACGTCAGTAAGGATGTGAGCAGGAATGGGCTGAATTTGGCTAAAAATGTAGAATTTGTTTGTTTGTTTATTTATTTATTTAATTAATTAAATTTATATGGCTACCTATCTTACCAAGGTGATTCTGACCAGCACACAACAGATTTTAGATAAACAGATTAAAAAAAAAATCTATATTTAATATAGAAGCATGATCAGGCATGCAAGATTGCTTGGGACTAAAACAAAGATGATTGCCTGTATGATGGAATGGAAGCATGCTAAAGATTTCAGTCTTCTTCTTAGCTGTATCCCCAATGTTTAACATCTTTATAATCTGCAAGAATGTGGCTTTGGGAACATAGGAAAGCTGGCTGAAAGAATTATCATGCAAGACTGAAAGGAGGCATCTTCATCTGATCTGCAACAATGGATCATTAATATGTACTGTTTACTAATATAATTATTTTGACAAATGGGCAAAGAAGGGAACTTTCAAGCATCATACTGTAGTAAAATTTGGAATGTGTATGTTCTACCATGTTTCCCCAAAAATAAGACTGGATCTTATATTAATTTTTGTGCCAAATGACGCATTATGGCTTATTTTCTGGTTAGGTCTTATTTTGGGGGAAATAGGTACTAAAATGTGTCTGTTTGGCTGACAATCTTAATTGGGGCTTATTTTGGGGTAGGGCTTTTATTACAGCATCCTGAAAAATCGTGCTAGGGCTTATTTTCCATTTGGTCTTATTTTCTGGGAAACACGGTAGTTATAATACAATTTTCAGACCTTTTAAAGAAATTATTTTCCTTCTCCTTTTTATTATCATGATTAATTCTGAAATTACTTTATATTGTTAATATCAGTGTTGTATACTAATCTTTTTTCTTTAGTTAACGACTGTGACATTTTGTACGAATTGTGCTGCTGCAGGACTATTGTCGAGCCGTGAACAGGCTCGCCATCACTTATGGGGGGGG
>WNWU01000018.1:17118660-17143240 GCA_012654045.1 Ptyas mucosa | reverse complement strand
CCCCCCCCATAAGTGATGGCGAGCCTGTTCACGGCTCGACAACTATTATATGCACACAAGACTTTGAAATATCCACAATGGAGGAATAGTTAGTGAAGACCACAGAACAATCAGAGGTGGCAAAAGTAACATGTTTGGCTGGAGAAAGTTTGATAATTACATTTATCAGTGACTAGAAATCCCTTATGAACTTTTTGCTGAAATTAATGAATGGATAAATGAAGTTGTTGGTTGGTTGGTTACAAATTGTAATGCAATTTTGCTTAGTGTAGCATTCTATACGGGTCTCCTTTATGGAGTTTAAAAACATGTAGCTAAAAGTAAATAAGCTGCTAAATAGGCATAGTGGTTTGGGAAGCCTGCGAAAACATTTCCTACCTCAGAATAATGGAATCCTACAATAATCCATTTACCAAGCCAGCACTATTTTGGCTGACGTTATGTAATGTTTATTTATTAGTCCATTTTGAGGTGATCTGAATTTTGACATCCATGCTTTCAGCAGTGTCAGCAGGAAGGGCAAGATGGACAGGCTGATATTAAAAGTGGTGTGGAGTTGCAGTACCAATGCTTGGCCCTTCTCTATGTATGTTTCAATATTGCATTGGGGGAGGGGAGGTTGGGTGCAATGTTGGAATTCTGTTTTTGTTATTCTGATGAAAGTAGGGAGCTCTTCCAGATGCCACCGCTTATATCTTTCCTCATGCAACATGTGTAATCTTGGATCATTAAGCTCTAACACTGACCATTCTGTACTATGAGATTTGGAAGCTCCCATGACCCTCAAAGCCTTGATCTTCATTTTATTTTTCATTCTCTGGAATTATCTGTAGAAAGGGAAATGGAGAAGAGAGGAGATTAGATAGGCTGCTCCTGCTCCTTTCTATCCCAGGGTTTTTTGAGAGAGGATGGCATGCAGAAATCAGTTTTCTTGTTCTGAACCCACTCTTTAACATTTTTGGAATAAGATTTTCACACCCTAAAATAACGTACATGCCAGGAATTCAGTCTGGAAACCAACACTTTCCCCTCCCGATTCTTCCTTGCAATCAAGGAAGATTACAAGGTGGGACTCAGCTCATCTAATGGTTTTATATAAATTTTGAACCATCCTGATGAACACATTGAAAGCCAAAGACCTCTACATTCCAAAGGCCAATGGACTCCTTAGTAGGTCATTGTTATTTTTAAGACACTGGGAAGGGAGAAACAACTTTTGAACAATGCGTGAAACAATATGAAGGGCATCCCTATGAGAAAATAAAAGTGTGATATCTTCCCATCTGCTTTTTTCATAGGTTTTTTTGGCTCTTGTGTCAATGAGACTGATGACATTAATGCAGATAACAGCTACAGGTAATCCTTGAGTTATGACAGTTCACTTAGTGACTGCTTGAAGTTATGTGATAACCCCCCTCCAAGTATTTACAATATACAAATTATGAATGTTGCAGCACACAGCAGTTGTTCACCCACCCTTACGAATGACTGCAGAGGCACTGCAACATTCCCCCTGCCTATTCCCCCCCTGCTCCCCACAATTGCTTCCCCCCTCCCATCCTGCTGCACTGAACTCACCTACCTTGCAAAGAACTGTCTCCTCTCTGCCATAATTTCATTGAGAGCAGGACGATTTCGCTTCCAGCATCCATTTGGCTTGCACACACTTTTCACATGCTAAAAGTAAAATGTTCTGGACTCCGTGATCTTGTGGGACTTCAGGCCATGAGATCACAGTGCCCAGAACATTTCACACTTGGCTCAAAATGTTTGCAAGCTGACAGGCCAGGGGTGAAATGCTACCCCTGGGTCATTTTGCCCAAACTGGTAGTAAAAAATACTACTGGTTCGTTGAACCAGTAGTAAAAAAATGTAAAAAAAAAGTTCCAATAATCAGCTGAGTGATGCGCGATCTTCGAAACTTTTTTTAAAAACTTTTTAAGCATTTTTTAATTACCGGTTCTCCAGAACTGGTAGTTAAAATGCTTTAAAAAGTTTTAAAAAAAGTTCCGACGATTGCACGTCCCTCAGCTGATCATTGGAACTTGTTAAAAAACTTTTTAAGCATTTTTTTACTACCAGTCCAGGCAAATAGGCAGTAAAAAAATGCTTTAAAAAAGTACAAAAAAAAAAAAAAGGCTGGGACGATCGCGTGGCACAGATGTGATTGTCTGAGACTTTTTTTTTTACTTTTTAAAAGCATATTTTTACTACCTATTCTCCTGAACTGGTAGTAAAAAAATGCTTTAAAAAGGTAAAAAAAAGGTTCCCAAGATCACAACTATGCCATGCGATCGTTGGAACCTTTTTTTTTACTTTTTAAAAGCATTTTTTACTACCTATTCTCCTGAACTATTAGTAAAAAATGCTTTAAAAAAGTTTTAAAAAGGTTCCCAAGATCGAGCGCCACAGCTGATTCCCTCCCCTCGCTGTTCTACTTACTTTCCTAAGCCTCCTTTTGGTGAATAATGTGCATGCAAGCGTACAGCACGCGCTTGGTGCACAGTGTGCATGCGCGGTCAGCGAACTGATAGCAAACCAGTTCAGATTTTACCACTGCGACAAGCCGCTTTGAGACAGCACAATTTTGCTCCCTCAGAGTGTCCCATCAGCTTGCAAATGTTTTGTGCAGAGACTGGAAGCTTCTGGGCACTGTGATCTCATGGCCTGAAGTCCTACAAGATCACGGCACACAGAACATTTCACGCTCGGCGCAAAACATTTGCAAGCCAGCAGGATCCTTTGAGGCAGCACTATTTCATGATTTTGTGCAGCAGAAAGGCTGGAGAGGAGACAGCTTGCTAGATCTTCTCAAGGTAAGTAACCCGGCGCAGTAGGATAGGGATGGGAAACAATTGCATAAGGTATTTCAATGGGTCAGGGAAAGTCTTCAATGGGCCTTGGGTAGTCTTAAGCAGGTGGCCTGTTAGCCCCTTCACCCAAGGCCTTTCTCACACTGAGATACCTCATGTGCGCTTAACGACCCGGGCATTCGATAAGCGAATGTGTGGGCTAAAGCAGGGAGTTTTCACGTTCATTTTACATGATTCACTCCAACAATTCTCAGGTTATGAATGTAATTGGCAGGCTCCATTACATTACATTACATTACATCCATTACATTTAAAACTCAAGGACTACCTGTATATTTTCTTGTCCTTGACATCTACTCCTTACCTTAGAAATGTACCTTGAATTCTAGCCAATTGATGTTTCTAAAATTATTTATAATAATAATTATTAATTTATAATAATTACAATTTTATTTATAAAATTAGTTTTCCTATTTCTTTTTCAAGAAGTGCTGCTGTGGCTTCTTTTTAGCTTTGGGTGCACCTCTAAGATTGTATCATACTAGCCTAGTCTAAAATATTACATCTGCATAATCTTTCTTTCTTAAAAGTATTTTTCCCCTTCATGTCATTCTCCCTGGTTTTTTTTTTAAAACATAATATCCAGCCCAAAGAAGAGTTTTCATACATTTGAAGCCTTGTGACACCTTAATTGGCCATTTTCATAAAAGCTGATTCCTGCTGCTGGTACTATAATGAATTATATGAACTTCATAAATGTGTGACTGTTTAATTATGACCAAGTTGGTTGATCGAGAGACTACCTACACCTTTCCAGCCTTCTTTTTAATTATTAAGCTGTGCAAGAAATACCTGGAATGGTATTTATTTCCTAGCTTCTTTTATGTTACAATAAATGAATGCAATTTGTTATAAGTAAATAGGACTAAAAACATGTGAAAAACTAAACCATTTTCTCACTATCAGTACTAAAGAAATAACACACTTATCTTAGGCTAACAATCATGCTTTATCTACTGATTGATATTGTGGTAATTTTTGCATGAGGCAAGCTGCATTGGCTCCAGTATGCATTTGGCTGCTCTTCAAAGTGCTGGTGGTCATCCCTAAAACCCTTCATGGCTTTGGATTGGCCTGCCTGAGGGTCTATTTTCTTTCCAATGTTTCTATCTGATCTGCCAGGAAGAGCATACTCCATGTACCATCAAACTAGAGAGGGCCAATTGGCAGGGCCCACAGAGAGAGCTTTGTCTGCTGGGCCACCCACCCTTTGGTACATTATTCCTCCTGAGATTAGATTGGTCTGGTCCCTGTTGACCTTTGTTAGGCCTTGAAAACTTGACTTTGTGCTCAGGTTTGAGGCCTTGGCAATGGGTATAATGCAGTTTTATGTGGACGATGGATGGATTAGAAGACAAGACAAGAAACAATGGATGGAAACTAATCAAGAAGTGAAGCAACCTGGAATTAAGGGAAAACTTTCTAACACAACAATTAACCAGTGGAACAGCTTGCCTTCAGAAGTTGTGGGTGCTTCATCACCGGAGGTCTTTAAGACTGTCTGGACAGTCACTTGTCTGAAATAATATAGGATCTCCTGCTTGAGAACAGGGGATTGGACTAGAAGTCCTTCAAGGTCCCTTCCAACTCTATTCTGATAGCTAGATAGCTAGATAGCTAGATAGCTAGATAGCTAGATAGCTAGATAGCTAGATAGCTAGATAGCTAGATAGCTAGATAGCTAGATAGATTATCTGATGCCCAAGTGCTATGCTTTTTTATTTTTGCTTTATACTATATATTTAATGTTTTTATTTGTTTTATTGTAAGCTGCTTAGAATCATGTAAAATTGAGATAGGCAATTATATAATCGAGTAAGTAAATAAATAAATAAAAACATTTTCTGTTTAAACTAGATTTATCCTTATTTAATAGATCATTGAAAATTAGAATATTAAGACTTCATGTTCAGAGAAACATATACTTTGGTACAAGTCCATATATAGAATATAAACTAAACTGATTTGCAAGTTTTATTAAAATCTGTGTCCGATTCAGTTTGAAATGCAAAGTTATTCTAGATACCAAGGTGTACACCCAGAAGTTAATTAGCCATTCTTCTGCAGAAAGAAATGCCTGTACTCTGTAATAAAAAGTATTCTCTAATAAGAAGTATGCAGCAATTGCCTTACACAAAGCTAGTTCTGTATACTTTATGGGGAAATGAAGTTTAGTATTATTTAATAGGAAACAGAGTAGCTTACAGTTTGTTTCACTCATTTCAATTTTTTCAGTTCATTTATTCATAAATCATTTCCCAAAATGACTCATCTTTACAATATTGTTTCTAAATGTGGAAAAATTATCCAAATCTGATTGTTAGGTTTCCAACCTTTTAGAAAGCAAACTGTCCATTTTAACAGTAGTGCTGAAGTAATATACTGACGGTAAAACATATTATATTAGATTTCTTTAATATTTGGTGTAAATTTAATGTTTTTTCCCAGTGACAATCCCATTGCTGCATATCAATTATTGCATTTAAATTCTACATCCATTTAACCTGTTCAGTTTCTGAGACATATCTTGCCAAGAGCTTATAAATAAGCCCCCCCCATGCTGATTTTTTAATTACATTTCCCCTGAATTTTTAATTAAATTTCAATCAGGTTTCTAAGTATTCCCCTTGTTCTTGAAGCCTTTTAAAACTATATTGCTTATTTGAAGATATTGAAATCAGACTGATGGCTCCAGCCACTCCAAAGAAAATGTTTCAAATGATTGTCTTCCTGCTCTTATTCAAGTGAATAGCTGGATAGGTAGTAAGATGATAAAATAAGCATCACAAACCTGCAATACAGGCTTATTTTGTCATTTTGATGAAACCTCCAGTAGACATCCTCATATTAAAATAATAATAATAATAATAATAATAATAATAATAATAATAATAATAATAATTTTATTTCTATACCGCCCTTCTCCCGAAGGACTCAGGGCAGTGTACAGCCTATTAAAAGCACAAGACTGACATCAATTAAAATAATTTAAAATTTTTAAATAATTTTGGCTCACTTTAAAACCCCAAAATTTAAAACACCCAATTAAAATTACGTTGATAGCCCAGCCTGATGGAACAACAGGGTCTTAAGGGCACAGAAAAACACCCAGAGGTCGGAGATCTTACGCATTTCCGGGGACAGTTCATTCCACAGGGCTGGGGTTCCCACAGAGAAGGCGGGCGTTGCCAGCCAACATAACTTGGCTGATGGCACCCTGAGGAGCCCCTCTCTGTGGGAGCAAACTGGCCGGTGGGAGGCTATTGGTGGCAGAAGGCGGTCTCGAAGGTACCTGGGTCCTATTTATTTATTTATTTATTTATTCGGCTTATATGCCACCCTATCTCACAATGGACTCAGGGCGAGTCACAACAATAAAACAAAGCCACAATATAAAATGAAATCTAAAAATTTAAAAATTTAAAATTAACCCTTAAAACCCCATTATCAGTCCATCCTATGCCATGGAGCGCTTTAAAGGTGGTGACCAACACCTTGAATCGTACCTGGAAGACCACTGGGAGCCAGTGCAGCTCGCGTAGGAGGGGTGTCACGTGGGCACATTGGGTTGTGCCCATAACCACCCGCGTGGCCGCATTCTGGACCAGTTGGAGCCTCCGAGTGCTCTTCAAGGGGAGCCCCATGTAGAGAGCATTACAATAGTCCAACCGGGAGGTGACAAGGGCGTGAGTGACCATGCACAGGGCGTCCTGATCCAGAAAGGGCTGCAACTGGCGAATCAGGTGGACCTGATAAAAGGCCCCCCTGGCCACGGCCGTCATATGCTCTTCTAAAGACAACCATGCGTCCAGGAGGACACCCAGATTGCGAGCCCTCTCTGTAGGGGGCAGTGATTCACCCCCAATAGTCAGCGATGGCACTAGCTGACTATATCGGGACGCTGGGAGCCACAGCCACTCGGTCTTGGAAGGGTTGAGTAGATTTGATTTCATCAAATCTATAAAAAGAAATCAAATAATAAGATTAACTAAAACAGTTTCTGGACTACTCAAGTTTATTTTCTGGCAAGGATTGGCAAAATATTAATGATATTTACTTAAAATCAGAAATAAAGGATTGGAATTGCACTTATATTTTTCTCTCGTCAGCTTCACCAGATTTAGATGGAGAATCAAATAAATACATTTGAGGCCCAGAAGTTCTCTCTGGAACTTCACAATAGTGTGCACTGTCCTAATTATTTCTCATTTAAGTACTGATATGAAAGTTCCAATTTAATGCAATAATAATAATAATAATAATAATAATAATAATAATAATAATTATTATTATTATTCATGTTTACAATTACTGTATTTTTCGGACTATAAGACGCTCCAGACTATAAGAAAAAAAACTGCCATTGCCTCTGCCTCCCAGCAATTTGCCTCCTTGCAGCAAACAGCAAACAGCCTGATCAGCTTGAACACAGCCTGATTTAGTACGAGCAGCTGATTGGCAGTTGGATCTGCCTCCCAGAATACCTCCTATCAGCTGTTCCAGGCTGCGGGGATCGCCACTGCTTATCGCCACTGTCACCGCCCATTGCTGCTGCTGCCTATCAGGACCTCCATGCACCCCATTTTCAGCCTCCGTGCATCTCATTTTTGGCCTTCGCACGTCCCATTTTCGGCCTGTTCCAGGCGGTGGGGATAGGCGGCAGTGGTGGTGATCCCCGCTGCCTGGAACAGCTGATAGGCAATATTCTGTGAGGCAGATCCAACCTCCCATCAGTTGCTCGTGCTAAATCAGGCTATGCTGAACCTGACCAGGTTGTTTGCTGTTTGCTGCAGGGAGGCAAATTGCTGGGAGCACTATGCGCTTCAGCACATTCGCTATATAAGACGCACAGACATTTCCACCCACTTTGGGGGGGGGGGTACATCTTATACACCGAAAAATACGGTAGATAGCTAATTGTGAAGACTCTGATTTCTTAGAAACATACACCCAAAAGTGAAAATCAAATATACTTAGTTGATTTTCTTCCATAGCATTGATGTTTGGCAATCCCTCTTTCTTCTTATTATCTCTGCCTAAGCTACTGTCCAAATAAGATTACTAGATGCTAGAAAATGGAATTGAAAAAAAAATTGCCATGTTGATTTGGTTTTAATTGCTCAGAATCTTGAATTAGTAGCTTTTTGACAGAAATACTGCCTGGAGAGTGTGTGATTTTGGAGTGCTCACGTGATGCCTGGTGTATGGTGTATGTATCATTGTGTATGGTGTATGTATCAGTGATGGGTTGCTCCCGGTTCACCCCAGTTTGGGTGAACCTGTAGCGGTGGCGGCGGGAGGCTCCACCTACCCGCCCAGATGTCATCAAAAATGCTCTGCACATGCGCAGAAGTGCCACATGCTCGCAAAGCAAGCGTGTGTGCCCGCGTGCTACCAACAGCGAACCAGTAGCGCTGGGATTTGAAACCCACTACTGGCATATATCATTGTGTATGGTGATCAATTGCATAAAGTACAAGTACAGCACATTAAAAACCAGGGTTTGAAGAAATTGTCAAAATGTTACAACAAAGTAGAGAACTGCTGTTTTCATTGAAACTTCTAGTAAGACTCCTAAAATGAGGAAATCAAAAAGAAGAATCCTTTTGTTGGAGGTTTTCTTTCTTGTTCCCTATCACTGGATCCTGGGCATTCTACACCATCTTTTTGTATTTAGCTGCAAGCTAAAGCAGATCTGACTTATTTTTAGGGAAAAGGTACATATTTGATTATTTCAAATTTGATTTTGGTTTCGAAAGAGCTGTCTGTAACTTGCATTCCTGACAACTACTCAACTTAGACAAGGTGAAAAACCTCAGGTCCCTTTTCATTTTGTTTTGGGTAGGGGCAGTTAATAAGTAAAATGAATGTTTTAAGACTACTAAGCACTTAAGGCAGCAATAGCAATGCTTAGAAACCTTGACCTCCTTCGAATAGCATTTGTATTTCTTATTTATAAATAATTTAAACATGCATTCAAAACTATATCATTGTAGCAGGGAAAACTGACCAGGTGATTTGTAGGACTTACTAGGTCTTAGCAAATCATTTGGAGGAGTGCTTTCTAGTTAAGGGCAGTTGCGTCCTCCTGCACCATAGGCAATGCCTTTTTCAAGTACTTTCCCAAATAGTATGGGCATCTGATGTAAATCTGGGCTTGAGAATGAAAAAGGGAAAAAGCAGCAAAATTCACTCAATCCTAGAAGAGAAGAAAATTTAAGAAAGAAACTCAAAACAATCCTGCCTTGATTTGGGTGTAAGATGTAGTAGAATATCTGACAATTTCCAAGGTTATTATTATACCCCACAATAAAAAAAGAACAGTCCTGAAACTTCTCCTGATGTTTTTCCTGACCTTGTCTACATCAGAGGGCTGATAGTGTGCATTCACAGAAAACAATTATACTGGAGCTGCTACAGAAGTAGAAGAGATGGACAATTTAAATGGAAAGAACTTCCTGTAGGATCAGAGGCTTTATATTTGCAATGCAATTATCCATATTCACTTTTGGTGGTTTTATTTGTTTCAGTCTTGTTGTGCCTCCTTTAATTATGGTCTCTTCAAATAAAGTTTTTTAAGTGTATAAACTTCTACAGTCTTATTATTGAGCCAGTGGCTATTATTAGTATAATTACAATCTGCTGTGTAGGTCTTTGCATCTTAATTCTCCTTTTAGCTCCTGAATCCCTTAAGAGATTTCTAGGAACCATGATCGAGTTGGAATTACGCGCAACAAACTACACCTCAATTCTTGTCTTTGTTCTGCCAATCTTCTCTGTTTTCTCTCTCCACTGAAATTTACCTTCTCAGCAGTTTCAAACAGTGTTACAGAAGAGCTTATGATGTGTTGGCACTCTGTTCACGTATCATCATCCAGTACAGTTTATATTTGTCATACCTTGACACTCTGGGTCAAGACTTTGTTTTGTTCTGGAAAGAACAGCAAAGCTAAAGGCTCAGGAAAACACCAGGAACAAGAATCATGTATGGCAGGAGAAATGATATGGCAAAACAAAGGTAAGAGGAGAACTATTTTGTGGAGCATTAATCCCAATTTCTGGATACATTTCACAAAGATGGAATTGGATCTTTAATTTTCAGAAGCTTGGAAATTGGAACCAGATGATCTTTATCTCTGTGAGTCAGCTAGCACCCCACATACTTTTGCAATGTGGGATTTTATTCCTCTGCAGAATTTTAATGGCTTTTCAGCTACTCCTTGACATTCTTAAATATTATAATTTATTCCAGCATTTTCAATGTTGTTTTTTGCTGGAATATGCTTGGTTTAGGGCTGACACGAGTAGCTCAAAACACATTTATGAACATGAGCTACATTTGTGATAATCAAATTATTCTGTCTTTTAAAATGTATTTATACCTTTATCCTGTCTGCTTCTCAAGCTATTAAGTTACAGTGTCATCAAAATTTCATGTCCTATGAATATTTATTGTTTCTTATGTTTAAAAAAGTTAGTCTCTAAGTTGTTTCTGAAACAGATTAAAATTTCATGAGTTTTTCTTCATGGAATTTTTGCTATCAATGACTGAAATCCTGGTTGAAATTTACATAATGGAATAGATTCCTGAGCATTTATCTCCTACTTCCTTTATTCATAAGAGCTTTAACTTGTGGGTTGTTAAGGTAGGTGTTTTTTGTATGCAGATAATCCAGATGAATAATGGCACTCATGCTTATGAATGATTGCAGCATTGGAATAAACATAAAATTGTTGCAGCAAAATGTTAAATAAAGAGCTTTGGCTGCTGCAAATATTGTGAATTATTACCATTATAAAATGTTTTCAGTGTGCTCCCTGCTGGGTTTTGTAAAATTAGACTGTAAGAAAAACTATACCGACTCTGACAAAATGTCCATCTAGTTCCATATTTTGTATTAAGGATTATGAAGAGAAAGCCATACTAATATTGCATAATAGCAAAATATGAATAGAAGGGGAAAAACCATGCAGGGTGTAGCAAAGTGCTGCGTCTGAAACCAAAGTCTGCAATTATATGCAAACTTGGAATTTCCTGGCCTACAAAGTCAAGACTCTGCTTTCATATTGGCCAAAGAGATCTTTTGGAAGACAATTGCTTTTATTGATTGAACAAAGGACCATAGAATCAGCAACAGGTTTTCCTTTTGAGTGCTTTATTGAAACTTCTAGAACAGAATTTCTCAACCTTGGCTACTTTTAAGATGTATAGGATTTCAGATGGGACTTCAACTCTCACAGCTCTCCAGCCAACCATGAAGAATTCATGGAATTGAAGGCCACATATCTTAAAGTTGCTAAGGGTGAGAAGAACTAATTCTAAAAATACAAACTCACGGCCATGCTTAATCAGCTAACAACAACAATAATAACAACCCAAAATACTACATACAGCAACAGCTTTTGTTAGATCGATGATCTGTAAAATTAGGAAGAATTCTCGTGACTATCTTGAGCAATAACTAGACTCTACAAGGAAGTAGAGAAAAATAAAATACTGGGGAGCTAGTTAGGGCATTATCAGACACTAATGTCTGGATAGAGGAGAGTTTCAATCTTTAGGCTGTTAAAGGCACAGATTCTAGATACAATGAAAATACTGTTGCTGCTGGGTTAGAATAAATAGGCCTGGTTTAGAGTTTGGAGAAGTAGCTATGCTTTCCATTCTGGCAGCAAGTTTAGTTACTAGAAGCTGATCAGGGAGGATTAGCGACTGCCCTTTGCTAGAAAGAACAGGAAAACTTGACATATAAGAGAAGAGCTCTTTAAGGCTCTTAAACCATCACTGATTCTAAGTCTATATAGATTAGCCTTCTTGAAGATTTACTTTGGACTATTAGAGTCACAGTGTACAGTGTACCTCTGTCTTTGTGAGTAATTCGTTGTGGAAGATCCGCCAAATACTAAAACCGACAGGTACCGAGAAAATCATGTGACTTACTAAGTGACCCATTATTTCAGCTGGAAGAAATAGCAAGTCACGAGGCAGCCAACATCAACAACTTCTTCCTTGCATGTCGACTACCAGGAGAAAGATGGGCGGCAGGAGATTTCTTCTTCAAAAACATCCAATACCAAATTCAATGATTTTTGAAGCAGTCAAATGCCTAGGTATGACTATACTTTGTATACGGTAGGCCATTTATTGTTGATTAACCATTTGGCCATATCAAAATACAGACTATTTGTACATTGTTAATGTGACCAACAAACAAAAAAAGAGATGGAAATACAGCAGTCCAGCATTTTACTTCTGAGGGAATGGAAAAGAACAGGAACTGGATCCTATTTCCCCAAACCTTCTGTTGTGGCCTGTCAGCTGCTGGCCCCTCCAGCAGATGAATCAGAGGAGGAGGAGGCATGGGTGTCAGAGTCAGTATCAAGGCAACTTGAGAGCTCTGAGGGGGAAGAGGGAATGGAGCTGGCAGAGAGAGAGAGACAGAGGCAGAGCCTGGGCTGTCCATCAGCCCTCAGATGGAGAGTCAACAGCTCCCAGGTCTGGAGGTGGCTGATGAGGAAGAGGAGGAACAGCTGGGTCCAGTGCCTGATGCATGGATGCTATAGAGTTGGTCAATTTTGATGGAGCTCATTTAGGATAGATGACATACAAATATTTCAGTAAGTTTATCATTAAAAGATAACATTTGGATGAAAATGGTAATAAAACCCACTTATTGGCCAGGTTTGCTTATCACATTAAATTAGATTCAAATTGGGTGGACTAGTCTGTGCTTCAGCATGACATGGAAATGCAGCCATTGTATTAGCATATTTTATGAATGAAGCTGTCATTGAATTATAATATATTTTCTTTAGAATACCATATTATGTGTTTTATAAAATTGATTTAGGGTTTAGTATACTATGTGAACCCAACCTCTCATTGTTATCATGCTGTCTTTTTAATCCAAGAACGGATGCTTTCCTTTCCTTAAATATATATTTATTTTGTTTGAAAGAAGATTAAAATATAAAATATAGAACTCTAAAAAAAATTAAAAAAAATATAAAAGAAAAAAAGACAAAAAAGACAAAACAACCAAAATATTAAAGAAGAAAAAGATGTATAAAAAAGACCAATACATATACTGTACATATATATATAATATCCCCTCTAGCTGAATATTGGTCGATAGATTACTACAACGTTAGTTCCTACCCCTTGCAAAACAGGCCCCCTCAACATTTTAAAACTTTGTTCCTATTGGGTATCTTACCAGAGAAATTTAGTAAAGAAAATATATATTTGATTGTACATGTTATAACTGCAGCGAGGATAGTATTTGCACAAAGATGGAAAGCAGAGAAAATCCCTACAGAGCGAGAAGTAATTAAGAAAATATTGGATTGTGCAGAAATGAATAGATTGACTTTGACAATTAAATAAAGAGAGGAATTGGAATATTTTAAGATATGGGGCAATTTTATCAGTGGTTAGAGAAGAGAGATATATATAGGGCAAGGTGGTAATGAAATGAGCAAAGAAGAAAGAGGAGAAAGGAGATAGATAAATGTATTAATAGAAAAATAAGAAATGTGGGAGAAATGTCACAATAAATGAAATAATAATATTAAGATATGATAAATATTCGAGGAGTAAGAAGACACAAAAGATGTACTCAGATGATACACTGAATGATTGATTATGTACTGTATGTGTTTGTCTGTAAAATAAAAAAACTTAATTTTTTTTTAAACTACTAAATCTATTTACAGATTTGTCTTTTATACGTTACTTTAATAACGAAGTAGTTAACAGGAATAATAATAATACTAAAACAAAACAAAATTATAGTTTCAAAACTCTGTTAACAAACTATTATTGTAAACCACTCATAGAAAGTTTATCACAACATCTAATTTATCCGAAGTCATCTCAAAGGTTATAAATAGTTCATCTTGGATCAAATATCCATTTTTGTTTCTTAATGCCATCGCTTATTAATTGTTATTTAACTAAATGTAATAGATTTAGTCTCCAGAATAAGCCTATTTCTGATCAAAGTCCAAATAGAAATAGTTACCAGTTAGTGGTGATCCATCCATCCAGTATCACTCAATCTTTGTAGAAAAGAGGAATTTGTCACTTCCCTTTTTAATCTAAGTGCTGATAATGTAAGAATACACAGACTTAAACTTTGGAACAGCAGATCAAATCCCCGCTGTTAGTCCTCCTGCTGTGGGAGTATCTCTTTAAGAACTGATGCTTTCCTAAGAGTAGTTTTCCCAACATGACATTTGTTGGTAACATTTTTTCCCCCTTTGCCTTGCAAGCTTCTGAAATGTCAGCCTTTGAAAGTTTTTTTTTTTTAATTGCAAAAGGAAAAAATCTGTGTGAAGTGGTTAGCCTAATTTTAGGGTGCACTTTTCTGATTTTTATTATGGAATCCATTGTACCACTCCATTTCTGGCACATGATTTGGCATGTCAATCTGTTTTATGAAGACTAATCTTTCTGTAGCTGCCAAGAAACCTTCAAAATTGCTGGCTTGAAAATGCCTTGCGAAGGTAATAATCTAAGTAATAGAGCAAAGCCTGGCATTCTTTTTATAAAACATTGTGTAATTTTCTCTGGCTCTTGGAAAAATGACTTGTATTCTTAAGTGCAGGATCAAGATATATTCTAAAATTCTGCCAAAATGGCATGTCAAAACTTTCATTTATTGGTATAGTCGGACAGTTTTTCATATAATCCCTACCTTCAATATTTTTAAAAGTTTGCAATTTATGGTTGTAGTGGGTTTTAAAGCCTGCATGTGCATTTGATAATAACATGCTATGCTGATATTTTTTATTTCCTGGAGGAGTGTACTTAATGCAGATGAAAGTAATAAAAAATGATCAAGGAGTAAAAACATTTTTCCTAAGAGGCATAGCTAACGCATTTGGGATTTTTCACTGCAAAAGGAAAAAATTGGATTATGCTTCAGTCCAGTGGTGGGTTTTACCTACCTTTGCTACCGGTTCAGTTCTGCGCATGAACAGAAGCTTTTGCACATGCGCAGAGCGTATTTGATGACTCTCGGGTGGGTGGGCAGAGCCTCCCACCACCGCTACTACTGGTTCTCCCGAATTGATGCAAACCGGGAGCAACCCACCACTGCTTCAGTCATTGATTTAATATTTTCCCTTTTTTCTTACCTTAATAATTACAATTTGCTGATATTATTTGTAGATTTTGGTGGCCCACAACTAAGGTGTGCAGAAACGGAAAAAGCCAGACTGCATCAAGTCACTATTTTCTTCAATGATCATAGGTGAATCATAATTAGCAATACAGTTTTAACAATTTGATACACCTTATAGATTCTAAAAGCACCATATACTAATATTGGTGGGAAAAAATATCCATGTTGTTGTTACAGAGTCTGAACACTGTATTGTAATTTATGCAGCTGCATATTGTAATAATATATCCTGATGGATAATTTAGCAGACATATATTTCAGTTACTGAGAAATATGCTACCAAGCCTGATTAGCAGAATTATTTATTTATACATCTGACTAATTTGTGTGCCATTTCTCAAAGATTCTAGGTATCTTTCACCCCTAAAACAGTACACCTGTGCAATAAAAACGTTATGACAAAATTGAATCTGAAGCATGCGCGTGCGCGCACACACACACACACACACACACACACACACACACACACTCTCCTAAAGGCAGTTCTTATTGCACCCTGCAAGATGTGTCGCCTCCTTCTCCAAATTCATTGGGGGAAAACTCCAATTCATTGGGGTCAACCGATGAAAATGCAGTTAGCCACACTGTGACATCAAGTCTTTAACTGCCCAGTAACCTGCAAACACAATCTCGGCTTTTAGAATGTAATTGTCATGATAATGAGTCTGCTGAGGTTTGCACTGAAAATTCTTTGGTGGAATAAGTGCCTTTGGCTGGACTAGTTATTGATTTTCCCTCCCCTCCTCACCCCAATAGCAGCAATGCATCTATTGAGCTGCTCAAGATAATGAACCTTGCCAGACTTTTAGCTTCAACAAATCCTATCTAGAGAAACACTTAAACTGCTTGAAATGAACCAGGATTTCCACAATGGATCTCTGGGTGTGCATTGCTTTTAGCTAAAAGACAAGGAAGGATAAGGAGGTAAGTAACTGGAATTCCAGCTGTTCAAAGGAGCCCCCAATACAATACTGTATTGTATTGGGGTATTCAGAAAGCTATGCAGTTTTCTAGGATGCTACAAGGCCATCTTCCCTCATTAGTGTTCACCAGTCTTCTGCATTCCCCAAGAGAGTTCTGAGATACCCCGTATGCAGAGGTGGGCTTCACATAATTTAACAACTGTTTCGCCCCAGCAAAGGCGTGAGCACGCATGGGACTTAAAAACGCAACTAAATAGGACGACATAGCGCCGGAGTGGGTGGGCGGGCAGGGGTGGGGCCACACAGGCAGGGGTGGGGATTCAGTCAGTTTGTACCGGTTCAGGCGAACCAGTACGAACCGGCTGAATCCCCACCCCTGTGAAATGGGAGTGGCTGGAAGCGTACCCAGATGCCTTCATAATGGCTGTCAATCCTCTATGGAGCACTCTGCCTCTGCCATGCAGAATACAACCACCTACCTGCCTTCTGAGACCTTTTTCCTTTTTTACAGAGCATTTGGGGACTGATGGAGGAAGGGCAACCAACAAATGAGCTACCTACATTATTAACTGGAATGTTGGTTTAGTTTGCTTTAAAACCTATATGCCTTTAGAAACCAACAGGATAAAAATAGCCTAAACATACACATACATACAGTATGTAAACACATATTTCCAGGCTTCAAAGATATCCAAGCTTCAGTCACCATTCTATGTTTATTCAGCAAATTCTATCTTCATTTATCTGGCTTCTTATTTTTCCCCCTTTCCATTTCCTCCATAAATATTTATTTATTCATCTTGTTCTTTCCTCCACCAAGCTTCCTAATGGCTCTCTCACTTTCAGCGAATGAATGTTAATATATATGATGTGTTATCCAGCTAGCCAACTCTGTTGTCCAAGTATGGATTGTGCTAGGATTAGGGAGATATAATCAGGAGAGGAGAAACTTCTACTATTATATGGTTTCTCATTTGCTCCCAGTATCTCAATCATTTCCTATCATTTGTGCATCAGTCTGCAAATTCTTAAATCCAGACAAATGCATCTTTGTTTGCCTATTTCCTAATACATTTCCGTACTTCCTTTTTCTAATAAGCACATTTTTTGAAAGCAATCGTCAAAATGTAATGTGATTGTATTGTTTTCTCTAAATATATATAAGCACCCCATTTATATGTGTGTGTGTGTATGCATGCATCAAACTGAAGATCTGCATGTCAGCATTTGAAAGGATGTGTATATTGGTATGTAACTGCAAAATAAAATGCATAACTGCTTTTTGGTTCTTGTGTGATGGCGGTGCAGTAGTTAGAATGCAGTATTGCAGGCTAACTCTGCCCACTGCCAGGAGTTTGATCCTGACCGCCTCAAAGTTGACTCAGCCTTCCATCCTTCTGAGGTTGGTAAAATGAGAACCCAGATTGTTTGGGGGAAATATTCAGTGTAAACCACTCAGAGAGTGCTGTAAAGCACCATGGAGAAGTATATAAGTCTAACTGCTGTTACTGTTGCTATATGGATTTTGTACAAACAAATCACTCAAATCAGTATTAAAATTAGGTTTGGGCAAATTTCTCTTCTCTTCCAAATTGTTGTTCAACATAACAAAATAGATTGTTCTGTCATAACTATATGCTGTGAATCAAAGCCAACAGATAGGCTTGGATGCATTGAAGTATTTTTTGGAAATAAATTAATTAATCATTCATCCACCAAATATATGAAAAAAAAATATTGGTTTAATTTTAAACTGTTACTTATTTTATATTTTTGCCAAGATAATGCACTATATTGTCTTTTATATGATCGATTTTCTTGCACCTGCGGTATTTTTGTCTTTCTCTAATGATTCTCCCATTTCAGCCTCTTCTCTTTTTGTGTTTCTGAATTGGTGAATATAAAATATGCTACAGCTAAAAAAAAGCAGAAACAGAACCTTTATTTTAGAGTAATGTCTGAATTTTAAGCTTTGTGTGCCATTGTCTGGCAAGCACTAGGGGGAGCCCTCAGGCTACTTTTTTAAAAAACTGCTGTCCTAGTCAGGAAGGAGCATAGGTAGATTCTACCAGGGATAAATATCATTGGGCTTTATTACTTCACGTAACAGTAACATCAATTTAAGATTGAGCAAAGATTTTGAAGAGCTCAGGTAATTCTCTTTCCATCCATTAAATGATTACGTGGAATGAAGTGAGGTCATACACACTAGCCACTAGGCAAACATCTTTGCACCTACTAATCATGTCCCCTAGTGATACATTTAGGTAGTATTTATTTATCAAACTTAGGTACCACTCATCTCACTCTCAGAGTGACTTGGGTTCGAACAGCATGCTAAACCCAGTCAGCCACTTACACTGTCATTACTGCATACTGTTGAATCTTGCAGTACAGAAAGTCCTCCACTTACAACAGTCCATTTAGTGACCATTCAAAGTTACAACGGCACTGAACAAAGTGACTTATGATTGTTTTTCACACTTATGTCCATTGCCGCCTCCCCATACTCATGTGACCAAGATTCAGACACTTGGCAACTGGTTCATATTTACGAAGGTTGCAGTGTCCCAGGGCCATAAGATCACCTTTTGTGACCATCTGACAAGCAAAGTCAATGGGGAAGCCAGATTCACTTAAGAATGGTGCTACTAATTTAACAACTGCTATCAGTCACTAAACAACTCTGGCCAGAAAGATCCTAAAATGGGGCAAAACTCACTTAACAATGGTCTTAGCAACAGAAATTTTGGGCTCCGTTGTGGTCGTAAGTCAAGGACTACCTGTACTCGGTCATGCTAATTAGGTCAAAGATCACAATTTGGGTGAATTTAAAGACTTACAACATCCTTCTCTCCTGATCGGTGTCCTTATACCAGGAGACTCCTGAGAGGGCTTGAGAATGACCAGAAGAGAGCTGGTGGGGGAAGAAGAGGGAGACTTGAGCTCTGCAGATCGTTGTGTTTCAGAGGGGCAGTCTGTAACTGCCAAGACTTGGCCACCACAATTGTAATGGTGTTTCTGATTATTATTTTTTGTTTCATTTCCTTGCAAGACTGACTGGGGAAATTGCTTCAGTAATATTTGACTTAGAATAATTACTGGGTTAGTATTGACCATGTCCTGATCCTGAATTGAGTGGCTTCAGCAGGTTAGGAATTGAGTCCAATGTGTAGATTATGTGGTTTTCTCCCTGCATCTGAAATCTGTCAATGGCTAAGATTTTTCATGCACCTTGTGGTACAAATATACATTTGTATGAGAATTGGCTTTATTTTTGCACTCACAATAGCTGTGTTAAAGATTGAACCTGGAATCTTATGCCCTGTTATGGAACTAGCCTTTTTTTCAGGCAGAAATGCTCTATGGGCTAAAGAAAGATAAAGATTTCCCACCTCTGGTTGTGTCTGATTTTAGGGGCAGTTGCTCATCTCTTTTTCCTAGCCAAGGGAACCAGCGTTGTTCAAAAACACTTCCGTGGTCATGTGGCTGGGTTTATGACAATTTGCCATGGCTAACCCACCACAGCCAATTCACGACGGCCAACTTGCTGTGTGACAACTCGTTGCAGGATAAGAGTTACATTAACATCAAAGAAATAGTGGAATAGAATCATTAAATAAAGGATGTAAAGGGAGGGATAGAAGGAATTGTGAATGACAAATGTTTATATATATATATATATATATATTATTTTAAATAATTAAATTGAATTGTTAAATTGTCCTGTGGTGAGTTGTCTTGTGGCGAGTTGGCTGCGGTGAGTTGGCTGTGATGAGTTGGCTTTGGTGAGTTGTCCCATTCATGATGTCACTGGCATGACTATACACTAAGACGCATGGAACTCTGTTACATTCCCACCAAAGTGGTGCCTATTTATCTATTCTCATTTATATACCTTTGAACTGCTAGGTAAGCAGGAGCTGGGCCAAGGACAGCAGCTCACCTTGTCGCGCAATGCTTGGGTTTCAAACTGCCAACCTTCTAGTCAAAAAGCCCAGCATCTTAATCGCTAGGCTACTGTACCCCCTTGCTATGGGCTACGGATATACTTTTTCTGCTCCTATTCTATTTGTTTCAGCTGCCCATTAGATTTTCACATATTGAAGGGCCCCACAAAGGACCCTTCAAGCAGGTACCTTTAATGTGCACCATTTAGACAAATGTGTTTAAGAACACTTTTCTGATCTTTGTGCATTAACTGTGCAAATATCCAATAGTGATTCAAGAGTTTGGGGTTATTGGGAGGTAGGAGTCAGTTTAGAAAATGTTCATGTGCAGTTGTCTGGCTTTAATATTTTGCCACATGTTAAAAGCTGTCAAGGAATATGCAATATTTATATTGAAAAGTAAGCTCTTTTCAGAAAAGTTCTTTTTGCCACTGCACTCATTTTAAAAAATACTTTCCCTTTTTAAAGCAACTGATTGCTTTCTTTCTTTTAAGTTGCATTGGTCCCAGTGTTCTTGAAACTGCTGTTGTCAGTCGCATCATAATAATGGTCATATCCCCCTAGCCTACTTGTTAAGACCACAATTTCATTTCCTGTGGCTCAAAAGAAGAAGGAAACACAGAAAAACAATAATTAAAGGAACTCACCAACAGAAGAGCGGGGGAAACAATTACTTAAAGACAATTCAGGAATTTGAATTAGGACAATAGAAGAAGAAACAACTAGCTTCGCCCTTAAAAAGAAATAGGCAAATAGGAGACTGCTAATTAAAGAGATGGTAGCCTTGAGGAAATATTATTTCAGATTGCAAGTATTATTATTATTATCATCAATACTATGTAAACATTTCCTCTGAGAAAAAACAGTCCACTTTTGTTTGAATTTCCTTAAAGAAATAAGAAACAAGTATGGGAACCCTCCCCCCTCCCAAGTAAATATCATATTGCCTCTTTTCACACAATTTACAGGTAATCCTCACTTAACAACCACAATTGGGAATGGCAACTCCATGGCTAAGCAATGTAATTGTTAAGCAAAAAGTATGTGATTATGACTTGCATTTTTATTTCTGGCTTCTCATTGACTCTGCTGGTCAGAAGCCATGTGTGAAGCACACAAATTGTGGTCATGTGATCACAGGATGCAGTAACAATTGTAAATGCCCACTAGGTGTGAAGTGCCCAAATGCTAATCACATGATTGTGGGGATATTGTGACGGTTGAAAATGTGAGGACCAGTTGTAAAGTTACTTTTTCAATCCATCATAACTTTGAATGGTTGCTAAACAGGGCAGTTGTTAAGAGAGGAATGCTGTACTCCTGGCTTTTACAAGACATTCAAACTAATGAAACACTCTGGGTTTACCTCATGCAACAGGTCAAATCACCAAAATTAAAAACCAAGATTAACACTACCAAGTATAAATGACCTGGTTAAGTTTATTGTGTGTTGGGTGTGGGTATGGGTATGTATATCTATAATAGGGAAATAATGGTGGGGAACATACATAACACACAGAAATTGGACTTCTGAGTGAGCAAGAGCAAGCTAACATGTCTCTGAATGAGCGGAGATGATGTGGCTATGACTGAAGGACCGGCTAGTTGATTGGTCCTACAGAAACTTTCTGGAAAAGGATGGGAGCTTGTACTTCTCCTCTGGATGGCTGCTCCTCACAAGGAGACTGCAAGACAGCAGTTTACTGCAGGTTTGAGTACTGGCCATCAAACTTTTGATAGGAATTAAATAGGCTGAATGAATATAATTGTGTTAGTAGTAGTTTTACTCATAGAGCACTTATAATTAAGTGCAGTACAGATTCAAAAAGGTTTTGTGCATTATAAAACAATATCACAAACAATATAATATTCAAAATAAGGCATTTGGAGGATCCAATCTGGATCGGTCACCAGAACCAGAAGTTTTGTCTTCTGAGCTTTGGGACTCGTTCTGGAGCCCATCCTCAAGGAACTTCTCTCTAGTAGCCAGTTCCAGTGACTGACCCAGATTGGATCCTGCTAGAGCCAGCTGCTAAAGAGAAGTTCCCCGAGGAAGGGCTCCAGCATGAGTCCAAAAGCTCAGAAGACAAAATTTCTAGTCCCAGTGACCGACCCAGATTGGATCCTGCAACATTATCCTGGGACACATACATTTGTCTTCATTCATAAGGCATTTGTTTTGATTTTTGAACAATAAAGGTAAAAACCAACCAGATAAAGATACATCCCATGAGGAACACAATATACAGGATACCAATATTATAACAGATATAATGTGCTGTCTGTTATATTATACATTCTTTCACACTACTTGATTGGTTGTCTTGAGGTTTATGTTTGGGATTAGATCCTAAAATTTGGTCTCCCTCCCCTTCCAGATTTATCTTAAAGTCCTTTGGATAAGCTGAGTCAGTTGTTTTCCCAAAACATTCCTCCTGGTTCTTGTGAGGCATAGCCCATCCCCTGCCAGAAGCCCTTCATGTAGGCAATTTAGACTGTGGTCTAGGAATCCATGAATTAATTTGCATCAGGTCTAGATGCATTTACAACTCTGAGAAGACTTAATTTCTGCCTAAATGCTCTGATAGCTTATGACTAGTTTAAATTTGAGGCTGAATACATTTACTTTGTAAAACGTGGAATCTTAATTTATCAAATGTAATGGAGACTTTGGTGAAAACTTTATACCTATGCATTTTAGATACTCCTGGTAAGGCATATAGCAGCCAGTTTCACTGGGACTACAGTATTTGCAGTTCTGGGGAATTCTTATATGTCCTCTGCTTTTTGCTAATATTGCATCTATATATCACTTTCATCCTTGTTCTCACCTGAAAAGGATTGCTGGCAGCCCTGTGGTGATGCTGCCCACAGAAACTTGTCCACAGTCTCTTTCTACTGGTGCCTATGGGTTACCAGTGTTGAGAAACCCCCCTGCCCCAAGGGCTGGGAAAACTGGCATTAAAAAAAAGCACACTTTTCTCTACTCAACATAGATGTGAAAGAAACAGGGAGAATGGTTTCTGTGCTGCCGGTACTTTGATCGCAAAAGTGATCACTCTGTGGATTGAAAATCTGAATCTCTACTTTGCTCTATGGTTGAGCTTTTTATTAGAGGTCAAAAAGTTTCTAATGCAATCTTAAAATATAGTAATAATCAAGGGAGACTATGTTCTTGCAGCAATAAAATTGTAGAAAGCAAAAATTCTGGGTTTGTTGCTACATGGTATATATAAGGGTCCTCCTACTTTAGAGACTATATAGTCTAAGCTTCTGAAAGCTATACTCCATGTCCATTACTCAGCTTCAAATGCCCTTGTTTGGTAGAGCTTGGCACATTTCCCTTGTGCTGTGTCAGATTTTGGCTGAAACAAATTCTTTGGGTTGAGTTCTGGATTACCTCATACTACTAGATAGGTTTTTCCTCATCCTAGAGGAGGCGAATTGATTCTAATATGGCACATTGTGGCCTTGCACTTCTTCAGGCAATATTATCACTCAGACTAGATAAAGCATTAAATGAACAAACAGGATTCACGATTTAGATCTACAAAAAAACAAGGCTAAAATCATCCATCCCTATTATATTGCAATTGTCAGTTCTCCACGGACAATTTCTAGGTACCTCTATAACATCCTACATGTTTCACATATAAGATTTTTTTTACCTTGGCTCAAATTGATGCACTTTCTTTTATGAAGATATACACAAAAACACAAGTCTCACATATTGCAATGGTATATGTGTCTGCTCAGATATAGAGTCAATAATTCATGTTACATAGCCAATTGTACCACCCATCCATGGCATAGAGGGGAAATGGAAATGTAGATGGGTGGAAATTTAACATTTGTTTTGAATAAAACTCTCTGGTTGATTTTGTGCCTCCTGTTCTTTTTCAGCTAAATCTACATTGGAAGGCTGCTATGAAGACAAAACATATTTTTTTGCAAAGTAAAGACCAAGGAGAAACCAAAGTGCTTTCCAGAGATTCCTTTGCATGAATTCAGTGAAGACTGAAAATTATGGCATGGGATAATTCAGCGTTCCCCAGCTCCCAGAATTCTCAGCAATGGTCCTAATGGCTGGAGATATTTACAGTATGGATTATATGAGATCAGCCAATTATGTTTATTCAACAATCTATAATTAAAATTGTATCTTGTGCAATGTGAGAAGCCAGCCATTATGTGCTCACATTTTTGTTCTCATACACTCTTTCCTTTTGTCCCCAAATTTAATAACTGCATGAAAGATCCACATAATGCAGAGTTGAAATGTACAAGAATAGTGGGTCAAAAGGCTGGTATCTCTTAGCTGGCATGCTCTTATTCAGGCATTTTGCCAACCAGTGATGCATT
The DNA here is from genome assembly GCA_012654045.1 of Ptyas mucosa. Taxonomy (NCBI): domain Eukaryota; kingdom Metazoa; phylum Chordata; class Lepidosauria; order Squamata; family Colubridae; genus Ptyas; species Ptyas mucosa. The sequence goes on along the minus strand of WNWU01000018.1, from coordinate 17,118,944 downwards.
TTTTATGATGCTCCATGGCTATATTCAATCAACAGGCTTAATCGGGTTGAGCCTGGTTAAGATTTAGTCGCTGCATTTCGGTAGCTTAGTTTGTGGTGTAAATCCAGAGCATGTTATATAACCAGGATGTATTGCATGAATGACCATTGCTCAACAGATTCCTGAATCCCACATAAATTTTCCTTTCCTTTCCTTTCCTTTCCTTTCCTTTCCTTTCCTTTCCTTTCCTTTCCTTTCCTTTCCTTTCCTTTCCTTTCCTTTCCTTTCCTTTCCTTTCCTTTCCT
>WNWU01000018.1:17086305-17118560 GCA_012654045.1 Ptyas mucosa | reverse complement strand
CCCCCCCCCCCCCCCCCCTCCCCTTCCCTCCCCTCCCCTCCCCTCCCTCCCCTCCCCTCCTTCTTTCCTATATTTTAATAAAAACCTATAAGTTTTGAAATTTCTCCAAGCATACTGATTTCTCAGGAGATTTATTTTGGCTCTCTGTCTCTTGACATGCACTTCCTCCATTTGGGGCCTGGACTTTTTCAAGAGAGAGAGTTTTGCTGCTGTCCACTGGGTTTCCTTACAGGAAATATATATATAGGTCTGGTTTACAGGTGATAGCTCATTAAGAAGGGAAGCCTTCCAGCAGTTTTAGCAGGGAGCATTTTTTTTTGCACCTTGAAATGGAAGTATATCATCTTGATGGTAGCATCTGGCACCTTCTGCATTTCTCAGCTCCAACCATAAATGATAAGGAAATGCTGCTGAGGAGGAGAAGAAGAAGTCAAAAAAAATCAGACCTGTGTCACTGAAAGGAACCTAATATCACGGCTCTGACAGCTCTCTTTGCTCCAGAGAAAACAAAACAGTTGCCTAGCTATGTAACTGTCAAGTTATGCACTAAAGAGATATAAAAAGGATTTGGTAATATTCTGTGCCTCAGCAGAGGGGGGGAGGGGGGGAGAGTTGACATGTCATGGCAGATTGCAGGAACAATTAGGAGACACTGAACCATGAAGGGGATGCATACATTTTTCTTCTTCTTTTAATCTGGTCAACCCTCCAAACGAATCAGAGGAAGCAAATGCTAGAGATGCTGCTATTAATAGATATGTTGCCTTCATTGTTTGTAAGGATCTACGTGCTTGTTTTGCTTCGGGTGCGCTTATGGCAGAGTGGTGTTCTCAGCAGAAGGGATGTTTGTGTGAAAATTAGGTGTGAAAGGCAGGTGGCTTGGGGGGGGATTTCAAATTTAGTTTACCACTTGCTCTGCTGTCAAGACCTGTGTTGCCTACAAATAATTAGAAATAAAAGGTGTGCAGATACAGGAGTGTGAGACAGTCAGAAAAAGGAGGCATCCCAACAATTCCAAACAGAAATGGATATCACAGCCATCAATCTGGCAGGTGGCCGTACTTTATAAGTTTTGTCTGGCCTCGGAATCTAAGCAGGGTTAGGCTTAATTGGTACAGTACTCAAAGAATTTTAGATTGTTAGTTAGACTGAGAAACTGATCAAACATCCTGCCCAGAAAACTCTATGGATATGTCCATGTAGATGCAGCAGTTGAGCTTAATTCAAAGACATCATTGCTCTTTTTAAAAATCTTAGAATAAAATTTAGAATAAATTCCAGTAGTTTTGGGACTCAATGAATTAAATGTTTGAGCGTAAGAATAAGTAACTGTAAAGGATGGAAACTTGGTGACTCAGAAAGGAGTTAAGTGACTTTTCTTCCAGAACAAGCTTATTTTTACTTAATACAAATGCTGCATGCTTCTTTTCAAGAAAAACCCAAAACTTAAGTGAGTGTCATGTTGCAGCTGCCTGCCTTTGGCTCTGCTTAGGTGCGACTCTGGAGATACAATAGTGTTTTGCCACCACCACCATAATTTATTCACCACTGTGATCTCTTTCTTACTTCTTCTGCTGACTGTCTCTTAGTAACTTTAATACTGAGCTTAGATTTTGGTGACTTCATGGTCATATCCATTTAGATTTCTTGGCACACCACAAAAATGGTATGCTATTGTCATCTTAAATGATCACTGAATTCTCAATCTACCCCAGAGCTCTGGAATAAACTGTGATCTTCCATCCAAGTATTAACCAGGCTTGATTCTGTTCAGCTTTTTAAGATTAACAAAGGTTGATAAGTCCATGTTTCATATGGCATGGTATAAGGGTACATGTAAATCTATGATGGATGTTGGCATTATAGGGATGTTTTCAGGATGCACTTATCTGTTGGTGGGATTCGAGGTCATCTGGTTGCTCATCTGTTATGAAACCCAATTGAACAATGAATTGACAGCCAGAGGAACTACTGCGAGATGAGCAGGAGGAAATTGGAGAGAGTAGGATAGTGGGAAAGCAAAATATCTACTGTTACTACAGCAATTAGAATTTTATGGGTGGCAAAGATATTAGATCTGGGAGGAGGTGAGATTGGAATGCAAAATGACAAGAAATTTCATTTATTTTGTTTATTTATTACTGAATTTGATTGCGTTTATTGCAAGATTTGAGGGAACTTACAACACTAAAAACTCTGTATAATCAGAGAAAATAAGATGCTTGATTGATTGATTATATGGTATTTAGTTGTTTTCAACTTCTCACAACCACATAGATTTTCTTGATTATGATCTAGGTTTAATCTGACTTAATGCACTTAGAATAAAATCAAGATTAAAAAAAATTAACCTTTAAACGTTGGAAAGAAATGTATTCTTAGTTAGAACAATTAATCAGTGGAACAACTTGCTTCCAGAAGTTGTGAATGTTCCAACACTGGAAGTTTTTAAGAAGATATTGGAAAACCATTTGTCTGAAGTGGTGTAGGTGTTTCTGTTTCTAGTATCTTCTCAAATATTGGGAGTGTGGCAGCCAAACACATCTCTTTAGCCAAAGGAATAGGCCTTCCCCATCCTCAGTAGCTGCATTTTTGGCACCAGAGCAATCTTCGAAATGGCTTCACTGGCTGACTATGAATAATCTTCACAATAGAAAGAATAATGGAATTTTTTGAGCCCCACATGTCATAGAAGCTCCCGGATGGTGCCAGCGTCTAATATCAACCCTGCCAGTTTTCTGCATCAAATATTTTCAAAGAAGAAAATATTTAAAAACACACCTGAGATATGTAAGGTGTACAACTTTACAAATACCCTTTAAAAATATATGAATCACAACAATCACATAAAACTGGAGTCAGAATCAATGGCATCCTAAACCACATGACTGCCACAATTATGAATTTGCATCATGACATCAGATGCATGTCATACGTTACAGCTTTTGAATTATAGCATCAGCCCTTAGACTTATATAGCACTTCACGGTGCTTTACAGCCCTCTCTAAGAGGTTTACAGGGTCAGTATATTGCCCCCAACAATCTGGGTCCTCATTTTAACTTACCTCAGAAGAATGGAAGACTGAGTGAACCTTGAGCTGCTCAGAATCGTACTCCTGGAGGAGCAGGGAGTTAGCGTGCAGTACTGCATTCTCACCACTGCACCACCATATCTCTGTGTGGATCATCATTTGCTTCCTCCTGCTGCCCCCCTTGCCCAGCCATGTGGATGTTTATGGAATTATATAAACAACATTGTAGTTGCTGCAATCCAAGTTGTTTTTTTCATTGGCTTATTTTTCCCAGTATCAATCTTGCTTTTCTGTTCTCAGCGGCTTCTGTTCCCCCTGAATGATCAGCAAAGGGGCTCGAAGAAGTATTTATATAGCTGAGCATCTGCTTTGCATGCAGCAGTTCCTCAAGTTAATCCTTGGCATCCTCAGTAAATGGATGAGAGCATGGGAATTTCAACAAATCAGTACAAGATGGGCACAAAGTCTGGGCTGGTATAAACCTGTTTTCTGTATTTATCCAAGTTGGCAGATAAATAACTGAAATGATCACTTGCAGGGAAAGCTTGAATTGAATTGAATTAATTGAATTAATTAAAGAAAGGGTGCTCCCAACACATTTTGTTTGGCCCTGAGTGTCTGCTCATGTTGACAAAGAATGGAGGAGTTCAGTGGATAAAGTGAAAACTGATCATATTCAGGTCACTAGTAATGAATTATTAATACTGCTTTAGAATTATAAGCAGAATGAGATCTTGCTGCTGCAGTCAACAAATCAAACTCAACTGCTTCTCCTGGTTGTAGCTACAATTTCAGGCACTTACATAAACACAAAATAATTCTGACCTTGGAACTACCTGTAATAAATGGAAGGTCTAAGTTATAGATACCATGCACTGGCTGTGCATTCCTTGTTGTTGAAGTTGTATTGCAGTCCACTTAGCATCTGGATTCATAGGGCAATCTTTAATTGCCCCATGAATCCTTTAAAATCTAGGATTTTAGCTTATCTGATGTTCTTTCAAACCTTTCACTATTTTGTTTAATTGCATATATTTCTCAATACTGTACATCAACCATTTCTGACTCTCCAGTGTCATACTCTAGCCCTTATTCAGCAGTTTCTAATTTGCTCCTTGAATGTGATTGTTTCTTCTCAGAGCCCAAAAATGGCAGGGTGATTAGAAGATTAGTTGAATGAAGAGTCTCATTTCCTTTAATAGAATAGTTAATGAAAGTCAACTAAAAAGTTCTATTGCTTAAATGAGAACATTTCTTAGCACCTTTGTTGCTGTTGCCAAGAAAACAACATAGAAAAATCCATGTAGTCACCAGAGATTGAGGTTGGCTGAAATGAAAATGTAGCTTTATTTTACCATCTTTATACACATACTCTTTTAGAATGGTATATACAGTCAACCTTTCCTTCATTGTTAGAGCAGAAATACATACATCTACATTATGTCATGACTCCACTTACATGACTTCCATCCCTTTCTATTATGGAAAGAGGGTGGTTTCTGTATTTTTACACAGTATATTTCTTATGTGATATTTTAGTTAGACCCTTCCAGGGTCATCATGTTGCCAGTTATATCCTTATTAGGAATCATCAAATGTAGGCAGCCAGATGTTCTGCTCTAAGAATTTAAGGCTTAAGTATATACCATTCTGACAGCCTTTGTACAGTAGATCTCTTCTTGCAAGCCAGTGACCGCCAGGATCCAGTTAGCTCCTAAAAAAAAGTACTGTAAATAGTCATTTAAATATGAAAGTCTGTGGGTTCAATTCTTTGTAGGAATTTATAGCCATGAATCCCATAATAACCCCTTTGCTGCATGAGCTGCTTTGGGTGCTGGTTTGCTTCCTGGGCCAGTTCAAGGAGCTGGTTATTACCTTTAAAGGCTTACATGACATGGAGCCAGGTCACCTGAGGAATTGTCTTATTCAATCACACTATCCCATTCCACCTGGTTAGGCAAGGAAGGTATGTTACAGACTGTTAGTTAAAGAATTTTGACTGGCAGGATCCAGGAAGAAACACTTCTCTGCTGTTGTCTGCACCCTTCCCCCTCACCCCAGGTGAGGAGGACCTACACCTTCCTGGCCTTTCAGGAGTGTGTGAAGACACTACTTGTATCAGGGTCAAAGGGGCATGGAAACTTGGGGGTGGTTAGAGTCCTGAAGGCTCTCCTGCCACCTTTCAACTTTTAATTTATTTTATCTGCATTTTTACTTGGGTCCCATTTTAGTGAACTTGGTATGTATTGTATTTTATACTTTTCTCTCTAAACTACCCTTAGAGTGAGATGGGTGATACCTAAATTTGATTAATTAATTAATTCCAATTTCTAAGAAAAAAGAATTTCCTTTTTCTTGTCCTGAACTTTTTCAAATTAATTCAGTATGATGAGAGAGACAAGGGGAGAAAGCTAGAGTGCTTTTTATAGCAATTATAAACTAATGTCTGTTTAGGAATTAGATAACAACCAGGGTACCAGGTTGTTGTTTTTTCCAACTGGGAATTAGCACCTTTTTGAGGGATAGGATTTTAATTGCAGGTTAGAAATCTGCAATTAAAGAAATTAAAATATTCCAATTATGTAACAGTCTGATTTAGGCCAAATGTGGGGAGGAAACATAGCTGAAACTTACCGGTACATTTTGCATACCGTTTAGATTAAGTATCTGAATTGTAGTTATTGGGTAAATCAATTAAGTCCAGCATCATTGAATTGCTCAAAATTTTGAATTAAAAAAGAAACCACTTCCAATAAAAGTAGCTATAGATCTGCATGGTGTCTATTTCATGAAAATGTATATATTTGAAAAATATGTATTTTTCAAATATATACATTTTTAAATGGTTTTTAAAATATATTGCACCTGATATGTATTTCCTCCTAATAAACATGCCTATTTGCACTTTTATCTAATGCATAGTATTTTTTGTGTATATTCTATAAATTGAAATGCAAAGTGAGTCACAGAATTAAGAAAATCACATTCCAATTCTCATAACTACCAGAGGTATAAATTTACTAAATCTTCATAAAAATTAATGCTGGCTAAAGGGATTGTTCTGCATTTCTTTCTTGCCAGTTCTGATTCAATTAATGAAACTGTTTTAGATATTCTTTCAAAGGAAAAAAACTTTAAAGAATTTCTCATGATATAATATTTTGTACTTGAATTTATTAGCTATAAGAACTATGTGTACAAATTTGCCTTCCCTGTAGAATAATTTCTCTAGTTATTTATAGTGCTCACTTTTAATCTTCAGTTAAATCCCAAAGGAAGGTAGCTAAAAAACTCCTTTCCTGGGACCTTGTCGGCTCTATAAGTAGACTAACTTACGAAATAGACACCATGCAGATCTATAGCTACTTTTATTGGAACAGCTACAGTAACAGAATCTTGCAAGTCTAATGTACTTCCTTTTTTCCCTCTTTTATGTTTATAAGAATTGGGGTGTATCTGTGCTATCTAAGGCATTTTTACAAACCACTTTCTTAGTTTGGGCTCAAGTTTTATTTATCTGATTATTGCCTCGATAGCAGATCTTTTTCGTTAAGGCCATCCTCTTCATTACAGGCCTTTTCAGTAGTTGTGCTTCTCTCACAGATGGCCTCTACTCTTGAGAAATTGTTGGACAAATTCCCAGAAATCACAGGAGCCATCCACTCAATATCTTAGTCTGGAGATTTTTCAGAGAATTTACAAAGGTTATTTGTGCCCAGTTTAAATTACTTGCTCAATAGTAGTAACTGTGAGAGGGATCTTGGAGTCCTAGTGGACAACTATTTATATATGAGCCAGCAGTGTCAGCAGCTGCCAAAAAAGCCAACACAATTCTGGGCTGCATAAACAGAGGGATAGAATCACGATCACATGAAGTGTTAATACCACTTTATAATGCCTTGGTAAGGCCACACTTGGAATACATTCAGTTTTTGTCGCCACGATGTAAAAAAGATGTTGAGACTCTAGAAAGAGTGCAGAGAAGAGCAACAAAGATGATTAGGGGACTGGAGGCTAAAACATATGAAGAACGGTTGCAGGAACTGGGTATGTCTAGTTTAATGAAAAGAAGGACTAGGGGAGACACGATAGCAGTGTTCCAATATCTCAGGAGTTGCCACAAAGGAGTCAAGCTATTCTCCAAAGCACCTGAGGGTGGGACAAGAGGCAATGGGCAGAAACTAATCAAGGGGAGAAGCAATTTAGAACTAAGGAGAAATTTCCTGACAGTTAGAACAATTAATCAGTGGAACAACTTGCCTGCAGTAGTTATGAATGCTCCAACACTGGAAATTTTTAAGAAGATGCTGGATAACCATTTGTCTGAAGTGGTGTAGGGCTTCCTGCCTAAGCAGGGGGTTGGACTAGAAGATCTCCAAGGTCCCTTCCAACTCTGTTATTCTATTCTAAATAGGTGGAATAATTGAATAATGAAATTAAAATTAGTTGAAACAGAAGTCTCAACCACCTAGTATAAGGCAGCTTCATAAAATCCCGTGCAACACCTCTTTCTTTTGAAGCCCCGAAGATCTGTAGTGGGCTTGTTCCAAATTATAGCCAAGGATGAAGAAGTAATTGAGGCCAGACAGTATGCTAGCACTGGTGGAAGGAAAAGTGATTTCTAGCTCTACCAATTGCATGAGATGGGTGTTTTCTTGTACAGAAGCTGGGATTCTGACCCAGGCTGCCTGTTTGGGTCTCTCTCAGAGATTCAGAGATGGTTGAAAGACAAAGAACAACATAGCACATCTAGACTGGTTTGCTTTCCACAGGTGGCTACTTTACTCAGGTCAGTCAAAGGTTCATTGCATGTATTCCTCAGTGACTCTTGGCTTCTTTATTTAATGTTCATAAATAGTTGATCGCCCAAGGCAGAAAGAACTTTCTCTTTGGAGTATTTCTTGAGAAATTGCCAATGAATAGCTGGTGAAAACTCCTTACACTTCTCTCCTCCTCCCCCCCCCAGTTCAGTACAAACACTTCTGGAATAACTTTATACCATTTGAAAGTGACATGAAAGATACACAGACCAAATTGTGAAGAAGGAGGAAGGGTTTTATTCATGCCCATTAAAACTCAGGGCAGACTGATAATCTCCCCCCAAAGGTACAAATCAAACATCTACCTTAAACTAGGTGCAGCAACATATAAATTATAATTTTTTGTATGGGTGCAGTTTTAATTTCTCAAGTGTTCAGTGGCACACTAGCATTTTTGAGTTACAAGCTTGCCTAATTCTGTAAGGATCTGTTGCTGGGGAAGGGAGATAATATGATTACATTGAAATTCTCAGCATTATTGAAGAATTGCCTTTTCTTCCCTTATTTATTATTAGGGCAGTAAGCGATTGACACTTTCCATAATACTTAAAAGTAGGAGTATAAATTCCAAGAATATATGAACAATACTGGATCCTGAGGGAAATAGTGTGTTTATTTTTAGCTGGTAGATTCCTGGAAAATTTAGAAGTAGGTTAGCTACAATAATGGCTAATGGATATTAAGCGATGTATCCTTCCCTCCAGACCCATGGAGCAATATGACTAGTAGCTACTTACTAGCTGATTCTCCAGGAATTTATCTAGTGTCCTGTTGATATCCTGTGGGAATAAATTTCATAGTATTATTAAAAAAGGTAAAGGTTCCATTCGCACATACGTGTTAGTCATTCCTGATTCTAGGGGGCGGCGTTCAAAGCTGAAGAGTCAGCGCTGTCTGAAGACATCTCTGTGGTCATGTGGCCAGCATGACTAAACACCAAAGATGCACAGAACGCTGTTACCTTCTCACCAAAGGTGATCCCTATTTTTCTACTTGCATTTTTTACGTGCTTTCAAACTGCTAGGTTGGCAGAAGCTGGGACAAGTAATGGGAGCTCAACCCGTTACACGGCACTAGGGATTCAAACCACTGAACTGCCGACTTTTCGATTGACAAGCTCAGCATCTTAACCACTGAGCCACCACATCCCTTGTATAATATTATTATGTACATATAAAAAACTACTTTTCTTAATATGTGCTGAATCTTTGATGTAAGATTGTTTGGCTGCCAACATTATCTTTTTCCAGTCTTCTATCATGTTTCCTTTTAATAGCATTTTTTCCTCAGGTAATAAGGCAAAAAATGTGTGTGTGTGTTTGTGTATATGTGTATATAAACATGTATACACACACATATTTTAATAGGAAAATTATAAAATAATCCTTTGATGTATGCATTTTGGGAGCTGGGCTTTTGTCGTCATCACAAGTTTTGGAGAGCCTAGTAAAATTTTGATGGGATCTCTCCCTGATCACTGGGTCCCTCAGGTGTTTTGCTGGTTCAGATGGCTAGCTGTACTTATTCCTGCTAATTTTTTGCTAGTGGATCCACACAGTGTGCTAAATTATAAAACCCCGATTAACACAATTTTCTTGCTATTTTCTTTTCTTTTTTTTTAATTTTTATTTTTTAAGACAAACAAACATTTAGTACATCATTCATTTCTTCCATGTGACATTTTGGTGTTATCTTCAAATATTTTTTCTCCTCTTCTGTCTTCAATCTAACCAAATCCATTACAAAGATTTTCCACTAATATATTATTCTAATTACAACCAATTTTTTAAAAATCTCTTTTAAAAACTTATTTGTATCTCTTTTCTAACCAATAGTAAAATTTATTCCATATCTTAAAATATTCTGGATCTTCTCTTTCCTTTATCATCATAGTTAATCTATTCATTTCTGCACAATCTAATATTTTTTTAATTACTTCTCCCTACAAAGGTATATTCTTTGCTTTCCACTTTTGTGCATAAACAATCCTTGCTGTTGTTATTACATGTATAATCAAATATATATTATCTTTACTAGTTTTCTCTGGTAAGATACCCAATAGGAACAGCTCTGGTTTTAAATCTATACGTTGTTGTATCATTTCCTCCATCCATAACTTAATTTTATTCCAATAGTTTTTCGCTTCAGGACATGTCCACCACATACAATAATATGAACCTGGTAACTGGTGACATTTCCAACATTTAGCTGATTTATCTTTAAACATTTTTGCCAGTTTCTCAGGGGGCATATGCCATCTATAAAACATTTTATATAGATTTTCCTTATATGCAGTGGACATTGTTAATTCATAATTTCTTTCCCATAATTGTTGCCATTTATCCAATTCAATTGAGTATCCAAGGTTTTTTGTCCAGGCTATCATTGTTTCTTTTACTTGTTCTTCCTCTAGTTCTATATTTAGTAAAAAAATTGTAACATTTTTTAATTAGTTTTTCCTCTGTTCCCGTGAGTAACTTACTAAGCGCAGTCTTTAAATAAAAATCCTGTAGTTTAACATCTTTTTCATATCTTGTTTGTATCTGCACATACATATACCAATCCATTTCAATTCCCTGTTCTTCCAGTTCATGTTTCCCTTTCAACTCTGCCTTATCTGTTAACAAATCTTTATATCTAACAATATTTCCAAGATTAAAAACATTTGGATGAATTAACGCTTCCATTGTTGATAACCATATGGTATTTTCACATAATATTTATCTCTAACTTTTCCCCATACCAATAATAATGCATTTCTTATATAATGCCTTTGAAAGTACGTGTGTATCTTACTTCTACCATACCATAAAAAAGCATGCCAACCCAGTTGTAAATCAGGTCCTTCCAATGTTAATAGTCTTATATTCCTTAATTCAATCCATTTTTTCAACCATGTCAGTGCTGCTGCTTGATAATATAATTCCCAATATTCTTGCTATTTTCATACAAAGTGTTATACTCAAACGTAATGATTAGCTTAAAGTGACGGCCTCTGTTCTGGTGCCAGCTTGCACTCACAAGAAGGAGAGCTGGCTTTCCTGACTGGGAATATTCATTCCTTTAACTCCACCAGAATCAACACTCTGGGAGGCATGATTTCCATCAGGTAAACCAAAAGCAGATGCCTCAGCCTTTTCTTCTCCTGGATAAGAAAAAGCTTAGTTCTTTTAAAAGACAGAACTCTGGGGGATTGCTGTGCCTGAGCAGGGATGTAACACCTCTCCAAAAACCCTGCTAAATTACCTCTAGGGCTGAGGGAAGTCAGGATGCAAATTCTCTCTAAGAAACAGGTAAATATTCCGAACTGAAAGTGCACTAAATATCAATTTCATCTGCCATTGTGATTTTACTCTAATATTTATCTATTTTCCCTAGGAAATTCTTTGAGATGTGTAAAATTCAGAACCTGGGGGGTGGGGGGGTGGGATTGTAACAGATCAATGTCGTTTTGTGATCTTTAGAATTTCTACTTTCACCTCTTTGCTAGCTGTTGTATATTATAAATCAAGCAGCTCCACAGGTTAGCTCATGGAATACTGTATAATCATGATTTTAACACTGAAAAGCGAAGAGCTTTACTTCCGTGTTTTTTTAAATGTTTCGGTATCTCTTGTGAGATTAGTCCATCTCCTAAAAGGTGAAAGAAAGGCTGGTCCCTCTAAGTTGCACATGTTGATGCTTTATAGTGGCAATTACTTAATCATATCATTTGTTTAAACTTTTGCTTGCCAGGAAGGTAGGAGAATTTGGGAGCCAACTTTCTCCTACATCAGAGTTTAGGAGGGAGAATGACAAGAGAGTTATCCCTTGGGAAGATAGTGGTGGCATGTCTGTTAAGGAATAAAGGCTCTGAAGCAGTGGTGGGATTCAAGTAATTTAACAACCGGTTCTCTGCCCTAATGATTTCTTCCAACAACCAGTTTGCCAAACTGCTCAGAAAGTTAACAACCGGTTCTCCCAAAGTGATGAGAACTGGTTGAATCCCACCACTGCTCTGAAGGTTTTGGAGAAAGGAAGTTTGATATTTTCTTCTCATAGGGTCAACACATGTGCTGTAGTCTCAATCACACAACATGCTAAGGGTCAGTCCTTTGAGGTAGGCTAAGTCAGGAAACAGATACTCCAAGAATGACTGGAGCTCCATTCATATAGACTGTAGTAGCAGAACTTTGAAAAGCTGATAGCATTTTCCCTCTCTTTCTCTTGTACCCTGAAGAACTAAGATGGAGTTACCATAGTTTAAGATACAGTACTTTTTAATGTTTTCTTTTTGTCCTGGATTTAAAGTATGCTTTGTAACTGCCATGGCAGAGTTGCTCCCAGGTCACCTCTATGGTTCCTTAGATGAAGAAAATGGCTTGATTCTTATGTGATACCAATTTACAAATTGTCCAATTCCATTTTAGACTTCGCTAGTGTATTATGTGGACCCAAACGTAACTTGCAGAAGAGCTACAGGTTAGGGACATTTGTAAAAAGGGGACAGAACATAGATCTGACTGGGCCAATGAAATAATTAAAATCAATAACATTGTTTAAAAAAGATATAGGATAATATATACCTTACAAAAGAATTTAGGCCAAGAAAGCTAGAGAATGAAGCTATATTGCTGAATAATGATAAGGATGCTATATTGATGAATAGTATTCCTTTCATCTATATTTTTTGTGGGGGAGGAAGAGTTAAGTACAGAGTTTTTTTTTCCAGTTGCAGAACTCATTTCAAAAGGTATAAGAATGTTTATTTTATTCTTAAATGAAAGTAGAAATAGCAAGAATGCAGGTGGCATTTGCTTCGCTCACCTTTATTTTCAGAGTCCTTCAAGCTGATGGAAAAGGGTATCAAGAATTCAGCCAACATAGCAGGATACATGTCATTTCTTTTTGTCCTATCTTTTGCTGATGCTTGCGATCTCAAGCGATGCCAAGGATCTCCTTCTGCTTAATGCACATTTATAAATGCTATTGAAAGAGCCTTTCATTCATGTATCAAGGGCTGCTGCAGTGACAGCAGAAGTGATGCATCAACTCCGCTGAACAATGGAATAGGGCAAATCACCTGCAAGTGCTACCTGCATTCGGCAGATCAGGATGGTGCTTTTTTACTGCAAAAGTCTCCCATCCTGCACTTGTCATCATTAGTGCCCTGTGCTGTAAGTGCAAAAAAATAAAATAAATAAAAATCAGGCAAGACATGTCAAAGTGTAAATATATCTTTAATTTTAAACAAAATAATAAAGATAAAATGCTAAAAAGCACCGGTCCCAAAATCATATTTTATCCCCAATACATTTAGATTCCATATTGGTTTCAAGGCTATTTTTAGGTTGATTCTGAGTAATGAGAGTGGGTGATAGGCAATGGTGGGTTCCTCCCGGTTCCGCCGAGCCGGTAGCGGTGACAATATGATGTCATCGAACCGGTTCTCTTTGTTCGGGAGCTGGGCCTTCCTGCCCCGCCTGCGTTATTCTTACCTTTTATTTGGCCCCGCCCCCAATCTATTTGCTGCCCCCAGAGTCCCAGCTGATGACTAGAAGAAAAAAAAATGTTTAAACTCTTGCTGCGGGGCTTCAAAGGGCCGCCCTACAGCTGATCAGTGTTAAAAGGCATTGTGGTGGTAGACCGATGCCTCCAAAAACAAATGAGTAGACCGGTGCCTCCAAAAACAAATGGGTAGACCAGGACGGTTGAAAAACAAATGGGTAGATCAGGACGCTCCAAGAACAAATGGGTAGACCGGTATGGCTCTGCAAACAGTTAAAAGCTTGGTAGACCAGTACCTCTGCTAAATCCTAAAGAATTGTCACATGACCATAAAACCATGCCCACGAAATAAGCCACGCCCACAGAACTGGTAGTAAATTTTTTTAGAACCCACCCCTGGTGACAGGACATCAATAAGGGCAGCCATTTTAAAAAAAAATTCTAGATCATGCTTCTAATCTCTCATCCTGAATACTACATAAACAGTAATAAACAGTGGACTCCATAAACAATAATGCAAATGAATTCCTGTTATTTTAATAACAGGAATCCTGTTATTCCTAAACTTACAACAGTTCATTTAGTGACCATTCAAAGTTACAACTGCACTGAAAAAAGTGACTTATAACTATTTTTCACACTTACGACCATTGCAGCATCCCCATGGTCACGTGATCAAAATTCAGACACTTGGCAACTGATTCATATTTATGATGATTGCAGAGTCCTGGGATCATGCAATCACCTTTTGCAGCCATCTGATAAGCAAAGTCAATGGGGAAGACAGATTCACTTAACAACCCTGTTATTAAATTAACAACTGCAGTGATTCATTCACTTAACAAGTGTGGCAAGAATAGTCATAAAATGAGGAAAAACTCAGTTAACAATGTTTCATTTAGCAATAGAAATTTTGGGTTCAATTGTGGTCATAAGTCAAGGACTACCTGTATCTTATTTAAAGGGAATAAGAGTCTGACAATTAGCTATTCAGAAGTGAAGTAGCATTCCAAGGAAAATCATTTTAAAATTACTCAGAAAAATGAAAAAAAAATTGAATTCAACCAAAACACTCACGCTAGTGAGGTCAATACTAATCAGAACTATGTATTATCCCTTTATATTTTTTCTATTCTAGCCACTGCAATGCCATTGGCTGTTCCTCACACACTGGTAAGTGTTCTCAACAGTCATATGACCAATGCAATATTAAAAGAGTTTTATGAGTATCCCTTTTGAGTCAAAGAATGACTGGGCAGCCTTTCAATTGGTTGTTAATATAAAATGACACCCCAAAGTCATTTTTTAATTAAAAATGGAAAAACAACCAGATGGGTAAACATACTTACACATTAGGCCCAGGTTACCCTTAGCCCCAGCATTAATGTTGCGTGTTGGCTCCTAAATGGCTGCAACCTCAGTAAGAACTCAGCATTTATTAAGCACTAATTCAGTCTAATGAGTTGGGTAATTCA
Source organism: Ptyas mucosa (assembly GCA_012654045.1). NCBI lineage: Eukaryota > Metazoa > Chordata > Lepidosauria > Squamata > Colubridae > Ptyas > Ptyas mucosa. Next base: position 17,103,745 of record WNWU01000018.1, on the reverse strand, counting down.
GACAAGAGGGAAGAGGTGATCCACCAGCCAAATGTAGAAGCATTTTTAATTGTCAATAAATGTGTTTACAAGTCTCTGAGGCATAACAAAGCTTTGACAGCAATCATCAGAAAAAGTATGTTCAGTAAGATGGTAACAATAGCAGAAGGAAGTCTTAAAAATAGAGCAAATATACTGATCAAATGCATGAACCAGAGGTATTTTAATCACATTTCAACTCCCTTTTTTGTGTTTTATCAACAACATGGGAAAGATTCTCAGTCTTATGGATCCGCTTTCAGTTTGATATTTGAATACATAAAGGACCTAGACCAGGATTGTCAAACTCGCGGCCCATGAGCCGGATGGGAAGTTATCCATACTATCTAATCAAGGAGTGACACTTTTCTCAGTTCTTGATCCAATAATAGATTACAACTGTTTATGCTCAATTTTCTCTTATTTCCCTCCCTATACTTATCAATATCAAAGGCCACTGTTTTCACTTATGTTTCCATTTAGGATGGGATAGCATTTCAAGGAAGGATAAAAGCAGTGGTGGGTTGCCCGCGGTTCGCATTGGTTCTATAGAACCAGTAATAAAACCTGCGGGAGGCTCCGCCCACCAACCCCGACATCATCAGAATGCTTCTGTGCAGAAGAGTGTGTACGCGGCCCCGTTGCAAACCGGTAGTAAAGGTAAGTAAAACCCACCCCTGGATAAAAGCTACTTGAAAGAAGAGAACATATGTACCTCAGGGGTGAACTGTAGAGTCCTTGGTGCTCTCTGAGCTTGGTTGTTTGCTTGCAGTCTTAACTGATTAAGTAACATTATTAGTGCTACTGAGTGTGGGATTTGCTCCCTGATGATATCTAGTAACTTGCCAGTGTTGGTGTGGGGTATGTGGCTTTCTCCTTGGTGATTTTCTGCTTCATATTTTTAATCTGTTGTTGTTGTTGTTGTTGTTGTTGTTGTTAGTCGCGAAGTCATGTCCGACCCATCGCAACCCCATAGACAATGTTCCTCTTTAAAAAAAAAATTTTTTTTTTATTTATATGCCGCTCTTCTCCGGAGACTCCGGAGACTCTAGGCCTTCCTGTCCTCTACCATTCCACGGAGTCCATTTAAGCTCACACTGACTACTTCAGTGACTCCATCCAGCCATCTCATTCTCTGTCGTCCTCTTCTTCTTTTGCCCTCAATCATTCCCAGCATTAGGGACTTCTCCAGTGAGTTCTTCCTTCTTATTAGGTGGCCAAAGAATTTGAGTTTCATCTTCAGGATCTGGCCTTCTAAAGAGTAGTCAGGGTTGATCTCCTCTAGGACTGACCGGTTTGATCACCTTGCAGTCCAAGGACTCGCAGGAGACTTCTCCAGCACCATAGTTCAAAGGCCTCAATTTTTTGGCACTCAGCCTTTTTTATGGTCCAACTTTCACAGCCATACATTGCAACTGGGAAAACCATATGCGCTTTGACTATATGCACCATTAATCTGGTGTTAATCCATGCTTATCTGGTGTAAGATGTTGGAGAGGCAGTTTTCTGGTCTCTTTGTTTACTTCTTACTTTTTTTTGGTCCCTTTTGAATTGTTTAAATGTGGTTTATCTCTATGTATCTATTGAGGGCTGATTTGTCTGGATGCCAAGCTCCAAGAATTCCCTACATTTTTCTATTTAGTTTGGTCTAGCATGCTCACAGTTTTCCAGCTTGAAACTATGATTGAGTGTTCATGTTTTATGAGATTAAGGAGTTTTCATTGTGTCTTCTGACTGCTAGTTGGCATTCCTGGATGTGCCCTCCTAGTCTTCTGCCTGTCTGTCCTACATACTGGGTGTTACACACTGGATGTTGTCGATTACTTCTAAAAGAGATTCAAGTATAATTACATTGTTACCACTAGTATGACACTGCTGGTGATTTAATTGATGGTGCTGGACTTCCATGTTGATTTACTCAACATCCAAAATGTTTGCTTAGCAACTGAGTGGCTCATTAATTTGAGTAGTAATAAGCTGATCTGTCTTGCATGTCCCCTCAATCTGTTTTGCCACTGAGTCTCTCAGTGCCCTTCAGTGTCCAAGGCAGGGCTTTTCTCCTGCTGCTTTCCCATCTATATCACCAGTCATGATTTATATTTCCTTTTTGGTGGTTAACCTGTCTTATATTCAAGTTTACCAAGCCATTAATTTTCTTAGGGCACCGTTTTCACATCACTTTGCCTTCTGACAAACTGTTATGCATTAGCCACAAAACATTTGGAGAGAAATACGTAATAAGAAAGTGTATTTTAGGGCATCTTTTTAGATTGTGAAGTAGGGCTGGTGGTGACATTTATTTTTTTTTGCATTTTAATACAGACAAGTCTAATATTCTCCAAAAAATGTAAACAGGATTCTGATTATTAGTTTGCAATTTTTGTACTTTTCTAGATGTGTACTGCAGTTCTTTGATTAAAAATACACACATACGTGTATATCAAGGAAAATTCTGGAGGAAAAAAAGGAATATTACAAGAAAACATTTTCTGTATTCAAATTCTATACAAAATGTACAGACTCCAAAAATGCAAACTGGTGTAGGAATGGGAGAGAGTGAATTTGCAAGCATTGTAGAGAATAAAAAAAGATGGTTTGTTTTTCCTTATATGTTGAAGGAGATGCCAAATCTTTTAAGCCCCAATTAACAAACTACAGTAACTCAAGAACTAATCACATTTTTTTTTCAAAAAATGTATTAAAGCAGCATGGTATTGTTTAGGGAACTTAAGTGCCCTGATATAACTTAAGTTATAGCTTCTTGGTCAGACAATTTAATATTCCCCAAATATTCCATTATTCCTTTCCAACACAGCCAGTATTTCCTAAAATTTATAGGAATAACAAAACAGTTCCAAAACTGAAATATCCTTCTTGGTTTTGGGGGGAGAACTAAATGTAACTCTGGTGTTACAGCAGAATATGAGTTTGTCCTGACTACCTTAAAGCTCAAATGATTAGGCAAAGATGAATTCTAGAAGAAAAGCAAATGTCAAATGCTTCTACATAATGTTAGACAAACAATGAAAGCTAAAATGAACAAAGTCTTTAGGAAAACAAACTCATTGTTTGGAACAGAAGGTAGACCAGGGAAAAAAGATTTTCTGAGATTTTGTTCTTCCTTCCCTAGACTTATCTTATTCTGATACCAACACATTGTTTCCTTGAGTTGTTCCTTCCCTTATTGCAGCTCAGATAGAACAGATCAAGAGCAGTTAGAAGGTATTAGGCTTGGAATATGGGAAAAGATATTTAAGAGCAAGTTATGTTACCTCTGGAGGGCTCGGGACAGGGGGTGTTCCTCTGTCCTGGTCCTATTAGATCTCTCAGCAGCTTTTGATACCATCGACCATGGTATCATGCTGCACCGGTTGGAAGGGTTGGGGGTGGGAGGCACTGTGTTACAGTGGTTCTCCTCCTTTCTCTCCAACCAGTCGCAGTCGGTGTTGGCAGGGGGGCAGAGATCGACTCCTAGGCCCCTTATATGCAGGGTGCCACAGGGATCGGTTCTCTCGCCCCTCCTGTTCAACATTTATGTGAAGCCGCTGGGTGAGATCATCCGTGGTTTTGGGGTGAGATATCATCAGTACGCTGACGACACCCAGCTGTACATCTCCACCCCAGACCACCCCAACGATGCCCTTGAAGTGATGTCCCGGTGCCTGGAGGCCGTGCGGATCTGGATGGGGAAGAACAGGCTCAGACTCAATCCATCCAAGACTGAGTGGCTGTGGTTACCGACGTCCCGATATAGTCAGCTGGTACCATCACTGACTATTGGGGGTGAATCATTGGCCCCCACAGAGAGGGCGCGCAATTTAGGCGTCCTCCTAGACTCACGGCTGTCCTTAGAAGACCATCTGATGGCTGTGTCCGGGAGGATTTTTCATCAGGTTCGCCTGATCCGCCAGTTGCGCCCCTTTCTGGATCGGGACTCCTTACTCACGGTCACTCATGCCCTTGTCACCTCCCGCCTGGACTACTGTAATGCTCTCTACATGGGGCTCCCCTTGAGAAGCACCCGGAGGCTCCAGCTGGCGCAGAGTGCGGCCGCGCGGGTGGTGATGGGAGCGACGTGGCGCTCTCATGTGACACCGCTCTTGCGCGAGCTGCACTGGCTTCCGGTGGTCTTCCGGGTGCGCTTCAAGGTGTTGGTTACCACCTTTAAAGCGCTCCATGGCTTAGGACCCGGGTACTTACAGGACCGCCTACTACCTCCAATAGCCTCCCACCGACCGGTACGCTCCCATAGAGAAGGACTCCTCCGGGTGCCGTCGGCCAAACAATGTCGACTGGCGGCCCCCAGGGGGAGAGCCTTCTCTGTGGGAGCACCCACTATCTGGAACGATCTCCCCCCAGAGATTCGGCGGATCCCGGACCTTCGTGCTTTCCGCCGTGAGTTAAAAACTTTTTTATTTCATCAAGCGGGCCTGACATAGTATCTCCCCTTTTTATAAGAAAATTTTAAATTGTATAATCCAAATTTTTAGATCTGGGATTTATATATTTTTTTAAAAAATGGGGTTGAATTGTTGGGCAATTGTTTAATTTGGTTTTAATTCGGTTTTAAATTTTGTATTTATGTTTTTTATCTCTGCCTGTTCACCGCCCTGAGTCCCCTCGGGGAGAAGGGCGGTATATAAATCAAATAAACCATAAACCATAAACCATAAACCTGCGTAATAGAAGAAAACTGCAAAAGCTATATAAAGAGAAATATAATAATAATAATAATAATAATAATAATAATAATAATAATAATAATAGTAATAATTATTATTATTATTTTATTTTTATACTGCCCTTCTCCCGAAGGACTCAGGGCAGTGTACAGCCTATTGAAAGCACAAGACAAACATCAATTAAAATAATTTAAAATTATTAAATAATTTTGGCTCAGTTTAAAAACCCCCAAAATTTAAAACACCCAATTTAAAATTATTACATTGATAGCCCGGCCTGGCGGAACAACAGGGTCTTGAGGGCACAGCGAAATACCTGGAGGTCGGAGATCTTACGCATTTCCAGGGGCAGTTCATTCCACAGGGCTGGGCTCCCACAGAGAAGGCCCTCCCCCTGGGTGTCGCCAGCCGGCATAACTTGGCCAATGGCACCCTGAGGAGACCCTCTCTGTGTGAGCGAACTGGCCGGTGGGAGGCTATTGGTGGCAGAAGTCGGTCTCGAAGGTACCCAGGCCCTTTGCCATGGAGCGCTTTAAAGGTGGTGACCAACACCTTGAATCGCACCCGGAAGACCACTGGGAGCCAGTGCAGCTCGCGCAGGAGGGGTGTCACATGGGCACAAGTTATGATCTGATGATTTCTATAAGAGAGAAAAAAAGACCTGTTAAGCTTGTTGACACTTGTATCTTATTGGGTAATATTGCTTCCTCCCTCAAAAATGGGCTAAGCCGTTCTTACTTGAGTGACATTGTTATATCACCCCCTCTCTATGTGGTTCTTGCTATCAAAAACAATAGAAGAAAAATATGTGATATTTGGATTTCAAAATATTGCCTTCTCTGAACTAAATGACCCAGTAACCGAATAGCTTCAAATGTCTATTTGATCTGTTTATTTCTGTGTGAATTTACTCACAGGAAGGCTATAGTGTAAATCAGTTTTTCCTAATCTGGAGTTCCTCAGAGTCATTGGGACCACAACTCCCAGAATATCCAACCAACATGGCCAATAGCTGTGTATTTTGGGAGCCGTAATCCCAAAATATCTGGAAGACACAATTTGCAGAAGGATTGTATGAGTACTTTATCATATGAGCCAATGGAATTTGAAATGGAAAACAGTTCCATCATTTCAAGGCTGCATCCAGATTCATTGTTTAAGCAAACATAAGATGGGGAAGAATGGAAAGTTTCCCAGCATTTGCTTTCAGTGAGTGTTTTGTTGCTCAAGGTTAATGGTTCAGCAGGCAGCCTTGGAATGGATGCTTGACTATCAAAATGGTGATATGTCCTGGGAGGAGAGAAAAACAGATAACTGTGTGAAGAGCAGCAATCTTGACAAATGCAGATGAAAAAGTGACAGCTTTTATTCATACAAAGAGACAAATCTTTTTAAAAGCTAATAAATACATGACAAGATAGCTCTCTTGGCACTGATGAACGGTGACAAGTCCGTCTGGCTACAAGAGAGCACAATCCAACATATAGAATTAGTGCCATGATGTTCGTTGTGCATGACATTGACTGTGGAAAATGAAGAGGAAGATGGAATTAAAGGTGACCAAGGACTCTGGATGCTATTAAATCAAAGGCTGTGGCACCCCACAGTTATGTTTTCAAAAGATTTCCTAAAGAGTGAGAAAAAAATTAATTGAATAGGGCACATACAGAGACACACATAAAGTATGGACAGAATTGCAGACATAACAAAAAAAATACTCTTTTAGTAGATATTTTCCAATTGGAGGAAATTATTGCAATCTCTTTTTTTTAATGATGTATGCTGAGGCCTTTATATATCATATTGATATATAGTTTGGACAGATGAAATATGGGCAGCAAAGTGAAAAAGATAGGGGGTAGGTAGGAAGAGAGATTATACCACAAGATAAAAAGAGTAGCTCATGTTATTTAAAGGACAATAAATGAGAAGTACCATTTGTAAGAATGTTTGTTAAGCAAATATGGCTTTATTGATTGAATGGTTTCATGGAAAGGGAAAGGATGGATAGAAGAAACTGGGCCCTTCCATGGAGGACTGGGAAGAACTGATTCTGAATAACCATCCCTGTTCTAGTAAGCTTCTTTTTCTTACATAGTGCAAAATGCTTGCTTCAAAATATACATTTCTGCTCCAAGGAACCTGTGTGCAATTGGAAACATAAAATAGATGGAGAATGATTGAGTGTGTGTGTGTGTGTGTGAGAGAGAGAGAGAGAGAGAGAGAGAGACTGAGAGAGAGAGACAGAGAGAGAGACTGAGAGAGAGAGAGAGAGAGAGAGAGAGAGAGAGAGAGAGATATTCAGAGATTGTTTTAATTATATCTTCCTTCTCAGAGGAAAACTTGTCCAATCACAAGCCTTTTGTACATGTTGGGACTACAAGTCCCAGATTTCGTAGCCAGCATCATCATTACAGTAATTCCTTGTCTGGAGGACATCTTGCTGGAGAAGGTAAGAACAGACTATGGAAACTCTGGGTTGACCTTTGTGAAAAAAGTGGTTTTGGAGAAGGATTTGAAGGAAATTAAGAAAGGAGTAGCATTCAGATTTCTTATTCTAAGGGTAAGGGATTTTGCAAAGGCAAAGAGCCCTGGTGGCGCAGCAGACTAAAGCAATGTTATTAACATCAACTGCCTGCAATTACTGCAAGTTCAAATCTCACCAGGCTCAAGGTTGACTCAGCCTTCCATCCTTTCAAAGGTAGGTAAAATGAGGACCCAGATTGTGGGGGCAATAAGCTGACTTTGTATGAATATATACAAAAGTATGAAGGCTATTGCTTAACTCATTGTAAGTCGCCCTGAGTCTCTGGAGAAGGGCAGCATATAAATCAAATTAAAAAAAAAAAGGAGAAAGGGTGAATTTAAGGACAAAAGTTCCTCAGAGGGCTGTGGGTGATGAGGATAATGAAGCCTGAGAAAAGGGTTATTTCATGATTTCTTTTATCTATTAGTTTTTATCCTATTTTCCACCAAATGCTGCTAAAGAATGCTTACAATAGTAAAATTCACAGTACAAGTTCTGAAAAGAGAAAAATAAGACAAATAGAGCAAGGAAATACGACCAAATGAAACTACAACTTATGTTATAAAGGCCTAGATAAACAAAAATATTTTGCTAGCAAAAAGTTAAGGAGGGAAATAGACAAAACTTTGATAAGGAGTCCCAGCCCTACTCCCACCACTTCAGATATTGGTGGAAGAAAATACTAAACATTTCCTGATGATTTTAAAGGGTTTTAAACTTATAATAATAATAATAATAATACTTTATTTACGGTCACAGACCAAAATGCAAGCATAACTACACAAAAAAACATAGGAAAAGCATCATCACGAACAGCTGGCCTCCAGAAGCCCCGGCCGAGAGGAACCACAGCACTCTCCTCTAATGGTTACGGCTCTTAAAAAGAATTTTGAGACCTGAGAGGTAGTGTATGAGGAGCCATCCCCTAAACAGTACAAGGCCAAATTACTGGCATTGGGCCCACAAAGGTCTGTCTCTAAGAGAGACATCAAATTGGTCCTGTCTACGTTGTACATGGGGCAGTGTAACAGGACGTGCTCTGCAGTCTCTACCTCCGCTCTGCCACAGGGACATAGCCGCTCGTCCATCGGGAGCCTCTTGAATCGTCCGTCCAGCAATGCTGAAGGCAAGACGTTAAAACGAGCAAGGGAGAAGACTCTTCTATACTTGGGGATGGTTAGAGTATAGAAATATGAGGCCATCCTCAGTCCGTAATTATTAAATTGGCTGAAGACCAGAGTGGAGCAGGTCTTATTGGCTCTGGCTCTCAGGTATTGTAAGTGGGTTTTAAACTTGTGTATTGTAGTATGTGGGAAATACCTTGGGAGACAGGTGGAAGACCATAGATTAGACAAATGGCAGTTCAGTCAGCAGAAGAAATGTGGGCATGGCAAACACCTCAGGAGGTGCTCTCCCTCGTTTCTTGGACTATAAAGACGAGGCGGGTGGAGAAATGTATTTTGCTGAAAGATTATCAGCCTTGCAAGGTAGTCCAGGTGAGAAACACAACCAGAAGTACTAGCGCTAACTTTATTGTAAGAATACCTTTACAGAATTTTGTAAGTCTCGGAGAAGAAGACTGAACGAATTCAACAAGACTCCTACTGGATCAAAGCTTTAGCTAAACCAACCAATTATTTCTGGAACTACAAGGAATCCATGAAAGCAGTCAGTTAATGGCTAGTATTCTCTTACATGAGGGGAGTAGTTCAAGGGAGAGCACTTACTTGATTGCAGAAAATCCCTTGTTTATTCCTGCCATTTTCTGTTAAATAAGGATTAAGTAGTAATTGGTAGGGAATTTGTGACTGTGAGACCTTCAGAAAAGAGATAAAAATGACATCAAAAGAACAGATATTATGCGAAGACTTTTCCTCCAATGCTGCAACGTCTAGTGCGCTAGCAGCATACACAATGTGGTCACCAGTCACTTGTCATGCACGATGTCTGACTCTTTAGTGTATTATTATGCAGACTTCTTTAAATCATAGCGTTTTCTTTTATTCCACAAAACCTGAGAAAATGGGGATTTATCTTTCATTCACCAACTGTTATCAGTGAGAGTGTATAGTTGGTTGTTTATTATTTCTTAACAAAACTTTTCAGTGCACAGCCACAAAGGTCCATAGCTGTAAGTAACTGTAATGTTTATATTTAATTATCTAGGCAGAATTTTATTATGAAGCAGCACAGATGGGCACAACAGGTTGCCTTTGCAATCATGTTAGAGAAAGAAAAAAGTTAGCAGCATTTTAAAAGAGGAGAGAGTAAATGAGTATCAGCAGTTTTTCTGTGGGTGGAGGGCAGTTAGCAGCTTTCCTAGAGAGCCTTCTCATCTTTTGGATCTCTAATCCCCTTTAAAATTGCAGAATGAAAATAAGTTAAACTAATACTGTATTGCGTCTTCTTTATTATTCCTTCCTTCCGTTTTTTTTTAATATAAAGGAAAGCAACCCTCAATTGTTTTTTCAGGCTTTTGCAATTGTCTCTTTTTCATTCTTATGCCTCAGTAAAAAAAAATCATGACAAAATGTGGAATGGTGAACTTTGATGGGGGAACCAAGAAAAGCAAAAAAAGGAAGAGATGAACTTGAATCAGGACAAGTGGGGTATTGCAGGAGAGGGGCCCATTAGATTTCAGATTGCTCTGTGTGTTTAAAAGGAATTTTAAAAATTGAATTCATGATACAATGAGAAAGAACAAAGTAAAAAACATGGGCATTGTCCATGCCATTGAAGGATGTTTTTGATATTGGACAAGGGTAGAATTTCAGTTAAGGGAACCCCTAAGTCACAGTCCTTGAATTGTTGCAAGTTAAAGTTATGGTGTAAACAAGGGACCCATGTCAGGTGTATAATGGGACCAGCAAGATGTATAATGGCATACATGACAAATAAGAGTGTGGCCTATGACTCTTTCTACTAATACTTTTTATTAATATGATTACTCCAGAGAAACGAATAGTTTAATCTGATTCTTTGATTAACATTAACATCCTATGAGTGACATGACAGTTCAGAAAACTGGTTCTTTGGATATGATTAGGGTAAGAGGCAAGGAAATGGTTGGTCTACTGGGTTGAGATAATGACAGGGTAGTGACAGTCAACAGGAACAAAGACTACAAAAGATGAGGTGGTAAGGATGCTACTATTTTTGTTACACAACATCTTAATCATCATTGCAAGAACTTATAAATTAAACTTTACCTGTTATAAATATTATTTATCTTAGTACTTGAAACAACAAGAAATATTTCATATTCTCAGGTATGGGAGAGATGACAGGTTACTAATGGGTGTTATAAATAATTCATATCTTGGGGGAAACTGAGGCTTCTAACAGATAGGATAAAATGACACTTCCTGATAGTTACTAGAGGGCAATGTTCTCTGCTTAGAACTCATCTTTTTATCCAATATGTAAGTAGGCCTGTATGGCCATTGGACATGTTCTTTGAAATGGTGATTATCTTGCATCCCCTGATATATAAACTAAACTTACTGGGAATGCGAGTGGGACTCCTGTTCTTCCTTCTTTAATCAAGTATGAAGGCTTAATATTTTTCTATCTTTCTTTGCCAGAGTAGAAAGTATGTAATTCAAGTGCATTCTTGGGAAAGGTGTCAACATCTGCAAGATGGCAGATGTAGCACATTTTGCTCCTTAGACATGTCATATATTTTAGGAGGACTCTGTTTATCTGACAAAAAGTCCAGTGAACTCAGTGGGACTTATCTCTTAGTGGTCAAATATACAACCAATTATGTGGGTCATCGGGGTGAAATCCAGCAGGTTCTGACAGGTTCTGGAGAACTGGTAGCAGAAATTTTGAGCAGTTCGGAGAACTGGTAACGGAAATTTCGAGCGGTTTGGAGAACGGGCAAACACCACCTCTGGCTGGCCCCAGAGTGGGGTGGGAATGGAAATTTTGCAATTTCCTTCCCCCAGGAGTGGGGTGGGAATGAAGATTTTGCAGTATCCTTCCCCTGCCACACCCACCAAGCCACACCCACCAAAGCCACACCACGCCCACCAAGCCACGCCCATAGAACTGGTAGTAAAAAAAATTGGATTTCACCACTGTGGGTCATTGGGTATATTGTAGATTTCAGTATCTTCCACAACATATTTTCAAAAAGTATTTTTTGGAATTGAAATAAGTTTTATTTGGGGACCCAGAGAGTGAAGAATTAGTTTAGTTTTCTAAAAATGAAGAAATCATGATGATGCTTCAACATTTTTCTGGGACTACCTGCAGTTACCATTATTTATTTATTTACTCAGCCCAACTTTGCCTGTGCAATATATTTTTACATTCTTCTAGTGAGCTCCTCTCTATCAAATATTCAAGGGCATTTGGATTAAAAACAAATTTATTCCCCAGTCTGAGAACCCCATGAGAATGTATTTGAGGCTGAGCTTCAGACAGCCTTCTTATCCTGAAATCCCTAAGGCTGTTTCTGAACGTATCCCATCTAAACCCTATAATTCCTTATGAATTTAAATCAGACTGGTAATTATACTTGTTCTGGAAACGCAAACCTCTGGTGATACAAATGTGGCAATCTATTGGAATGGCTAACATATTTAAGCAGAAAGAAGGAAGCCCACAAATCCCTCCCCAATAAATGGCATTTTACAAGTCCAATGGATAATGTGATGCTGGGTGCCAATTTTGTACTACAATGGTCATATAGGGAACCTTTCCAAGTATTTTTAAATTTATTTTTAAATTAATAAATGTGTATATATTTGTAGTACAAATATTGTTCTCATTTGATTTTATATGATTTTTGCTAGGCAACTAACTAAAGTTACATTTTTTGAATGAATTTCAAAAGTCTCTAGGTTAACCCTCTTCTGATGAAGGAAATTACCATTACATCTTTCATAGATAAGCACGCAGTCTTCTGCTTAAAATGGATCATTAAAGGAAGCCTCACTACCTTCTGAGGCCATCTGTTGCCCATGTTGGAAGAAAAATCAGGTCCAGTTCCAAGCTGGGAGAAAGACACTGGAAAGAAAATGGAAGCAGGCTGCAGGAAAGGAAGTCTCTGTTTATTTGGTAGCCAGAAAGTAGTTATAGCAGCAAGGTGGCTAACAAAATAGGGTTGAGAGTAGGTGGGTTTTTATACATTCTTTGGGGCTTTATGATTTAGATGCCTGTTCCTATATGTCCTTTAATATTCCTATATTTTCCTATATGTCCTTTAATATTTTAATGGCTGCTGCCAGATTCCTATGGAATTCCTATACTTACCTTCCCTACCAGTTCAGAAGTGGTTAAAACCAGGAAGTAATGGCAACCAGGTGGGTGGGCGGGGCCTCGTACTGCCATCGCTACTGATTCTCCGAACCACCCGCCACCATCATTACTGGTTCGTCTGTACTGGTCAGAACTGGTAGCATTTCACCCCTGCTACAGGGTCATGTAGGGATCATGGCTGGCTCTACAGGCAAGAGTGGAAATGCAAATCCTAGGTATTTTGTTTGACTCAGCTAATCTTGTCAGTTTGGACTCCTTATCTTTTGTGTTGCTTATTTAAGGTTTCTGGCTCTCTCTGCTTATGAATAGTTTGGCCCAGTCTTTCTGAAATCTCCATTCCTAAAGACCAGCCTATTCAAGCTTCTGCTTGAGGCTGTTTTCCTATGGCAGGAAGACTGGGGCTGCTTTCTGCCTTTGTTAAGATTTTCTCTTCTTCTCCTTTAGGGGAAATATTCTATCCTGCCTCTTTTTAATATTAAGAATAATGAATATTTTAATCTGGAGGGGGCGGTTCCTATACCCCATTAAGTTCTTCACGGTATCAGGAAGTTCTTTCCAATGTTTATACAAATTTCCTTTTCTTCTAACTAGAAAACTTATTAGTTGATTTCCAACCTTCCCTGAATTAGGCATCGTCCAGATATATGTTTACTCTCACAGTTCCATTGCCATTATCACTATTGTTGAGAAATCTGAGAATTCCATATATTTGGAGGACACCCAAACTAAAAAAGCCTGCTCTGGAATGAGCTTTATTATACTACAAGCCTCCTGATTTGCAAATTACTCCAAATGCATTTCAATCAATCTGCAATTCCTCTGCTTTTTCCTCACCATCAGCAATCTAAACTGCTTTTCAGCACAAAGATGTCTATGTGTTTCCTCGTTTGGAGCTCACAGACAGTCCCTTGACTTAATCTAAACAGGCTAAAAACTGACAACAGTATTGAGTTTTCACTTTGCCTGTTTCAAACTTGTCAGTTGCTGAGCATGCTGCTCCTGGAATTTCCTGTGCTTCCTGAAACAGCCTTTTATTCTTCCGATAGAAAAAGGACCTTCCTTCTACCAACCTGTTATATATTGGTATGGATGTGCATTTGTCTCCTGGTTTGCAAATCATCCATGCTGAGATGCTACTATAGGTTGCAAGGAAGGATTGATTTTGGAAAGCATTAGTAGAGGCACTCAGAAGCCTGAAAGGCTTTCATCTCTCCATGGTGCCAGATCAGCCTTACAGATGAAGTATGCTTTCCTAGCAAATCCTAAGAGTGTTGCATTACTGCCAACAAACATGCCAAGAAAATGTTAAGTCAAAGGCTTTTCTCTAAGTTGGGATTCTTGAAATGAAAGCAGAGAAGTAGGGGAGATGGCTGCCTTTCAAATAAGAAAACAATTGCTAAATGAACTTTGAATGATGCATTTCTCCTTCTGAAGTGAAAAAGGAGCCCTCTCCTTCCAATTTCTTACGATGACATGGTCCCCAAAATTGTAGAAATGTGAAATAGAACACTGACCTGTTGCAGGCAATGTCATAAGACTGGCAGGAAGATGCAGAGGCAGAAGAAATGGTCAAGTAGACTCAGTAAAAAACTGTTAATTGAAGAAAATGGTATCCCACCTTCCCTTATTTATTGGGAAATAAAGTTATAAGCTAAAATGGAAAGTCTCTCAGAAGAATGCCATGACAAGCAATTGCCAATTTGGTTCCAGGAAAATTACATGGACATTTTAATGAAATCACTGGAACTGAACTTTGTTTGAAAGAGATCTTAACTTTTTTACCTCTCTCAGAAAACCTCATAAGAAATAAAAGACTTCATAGAAACAAAAATTAAAATTTTGCTTACATTAATTAGATCCTTTCAGAATAAAGAGACCATTACTCAAGTACTGGTAAGAAAGTTCTAGGTTTAGCTTTGGCATTTCTTTGGCCTTCTTAGGCTAGTGCACCCACATGGAATGTTCAAACTGTGTTAGGAACATTCCTGAAAAATATTAATACTATTAATAACAGAAGTAGCAGCAATAATATTGGATTTGGTAATTCACAAAATGACTGCTCTGAAGATATAACCAAGCACCAGTATATCTGGATGTTACCCATCACCCTTTCTATCCAACCCTATTCTTTTGCAGGAAACTCTAAATTCTTGTCCTTTTTCTTTTTTAGGGAGTTGAGCATACTTCCAAACACAGCACAGGATTCTAAGCACTGAATTAAAAAAAAATCTAAGAATGTTTATGGGCCAAGAGACATTATTGCAGAGCAAAATTGTGCTGGAGTGTAGCATTTTCCCATACTTCAATTGATTTTTCTTTTCAGGGTCAAAAGCAAAGCAGGGCAGGGAGCTTGGCAGGCATTAAGGGAAGTGTTCGTGGGCACATGGACATCCAGTTGATGATAAGGCAGAGGGATAGATCAGGTTGTAGAGATTTTTTTTTTCTATTGAGGGCTGCATTTCCTCAGGAGCAATTATGTAGGGCTAGACCAGGGGTCTGCAACCTTAAACATGCAAAGAGCCATTTGGACCCGTTTGCCACAGAAAAGAAAATACTGGGAGCCACAAAACCCTTTCCGTGCCTGACTATTTCTTGAGTGGCCATAAAATTAGTATATGTAGTTGAATTAAACATTCTGAAACTTTTCTTTTCTTGGATTTATCCATAGTTGGCCTAGCGGGGGTTGAAAAGCTCAATAAATTGCGTGCCGGTGGATGTTGCACATTGGCGGTTGTGACACATATTTTGAGTCACAGGGAGCTGCAGCAGAGGGGTGAAAGAGCAACATGCAGCTCCAGAGCTGCAGGTTGCTGACCCCCAGGCTAGAAGAACTCAGTGACAAGGAGTAGAACAAAAGTGGCATGAGATCCTCTCTGACTCTATTTTTCCTGTTGTAAAACTCTTTTCCCTGCCAGCAGTCTCCAAGGAGATGACTGGTGACTTTTACTGGAGATTTGAACTGATCTCTTGAACAGGGATTTGGCAAAGAAGCTGAGAGTTGTATGGAATTTGAACTTTATGATGGCTGCAGGTTTACTGTGCTAGTTAGTTAAAATGTTATTTGGTGATTATGCAATGCCAGCTATAGCATTTTGAGTGTGTGGTTTAAAGTTAGCAAGAGGTCACAATAACCTTGCCCTTTCCCAACTACAATGTAGAGCTAATGTTCTATTGCTATTATTGGGATTCCTGACACAATGTACAACAACCATTTAAACTGAATGTATAATAGCTGGCCTTGTTCTATAGAAAGAGAGAAGATAACAAGAACAGTCATGATGTCAACAGTGCTTCTAGGACTCTTATATCTCCTAACATAATCAACAATAAACTGGTGCAGTTGCCACTGAGGTTGCTAAACATTTCTCTTTAAGAGATGGATGAATCCAAAGGAATTTGAAGGAAATCATGAAGACTTTAATCCTAATAAAGAAGTTTAGCCTTATCCAAACAGGTTCATTACTAGGATGCAAAGTGAGCTAAACTAGCACAAAATAGATTAAGTAAACAATTGCTATACTTAAGCAGGTGCAAGAATGTGGTTAAGTTTAAGGATGTGGTAGAATTGCATACCACACTATGAATCAGTTGACATAAATAAGGTCAAACTCTAAAGCGGGTTAAACTGTGTCCTGACTGAGTAGGGGATGGACTGGAACCTAGCCATCCTGGTGGCAAAAAAGAAAGAAGGTCCCTTCTCTCTCCAAGACCCTTCAACTTCCTCTTCCCCATTGTCTGCAATATAATGAAGTCATCATATACACTTGCATATCTAATACAAGAATATAAATTGTAGCTTTGCATGATATTGTCATCATACATGCTCCATCTGGAGGTGGTGTTCTGCCCCAGCTACGGACTCCAAAGAATGCAGCACACACAAACTCTATACAAAGCTTATTTTGCTCAAATAATTCAGTTTTTATCAACCAAAGGCTGTTAATAAACTGTCCTAACAGCCTACCAGAATTCTACGATAAGGTAATCACAGTCTTACTAGAGTTGGCAGAAAGCCCAGAAGCAATTTTCCAGAGAACCCAGACACGAAGGACAGTGACCTAAAGTTGTTCCCTACAGCTTGCTGTTCCTCCTTAAATAGGCTAAGGGAGTGCCCAATTAGCCCCAAGCCTTACTCTCAAGGAGACCTCCTCCTGAGGAGCCACTCCTGCCTTTTGGCAGCTCTGTGCACCCATGCATTGAGAAGAGACTCCTCCTCTTCCTCCTCTTCACTTAAAAGAGCTTCTGGAGGTTCTGAAGGCCCTGGTTGAATCCCTGCCTCTGGCACCACATCTTCTCCAGCCTCCTCACTGTCCGACTTGGGCGCTAGCTGCACAGGCTGCTGGCACAGCACCACAACAGCCTGCTCGTTGTCGGAATCAGCTATAATCTGCACAGGCTGCTGATGGGCACAACAGGTGGTCATTCTTTAGTCTGCTTATTTTCCCCACTTTGTTTACTTCTGTGGGGAAAAAAGAAGATTATATATTGGAGCAAAATCACTATAATGTTTTTGTGGTCTAGCTTCTAACCATAAATCATACTGTCACCTCTCCCTTCATTTCTCACCTCAATGGCTCCTGAAATATCCAGGCATGTATTGTTTTCATCATTTTTGTTGGCCTGAGTCACAAAGAAGTAGTAACTTGGTCCATCTGTATATAGTTGTTGTTATCTCTCAGCATTCTCCCATACAACTGTTTCATTCAGGTAGACAGATTGCATTCAGAAGAAGGGGGTCTAATTTGGTTTACATTGACTTAGAACTGGAGATTAATGTCTTGTATAGCAAGACATTTTATTATTTGTTTGTTTCTTTCTATACTGTATTTTTATTGTTTGTAAACCCATCTAGAGTCACTGTGAGTTGGCAGCTATATACATTTTTTAACTAACTAACTAACTAACTAACTAACTAACTAACTAACTAACTAACTAACTAACTAAC
>WNWU01000018.1:17068289-17086295 GCA_012654045.1 Ptyas mucosa | reverse complement strand
AACTAACTAACTAACTAACTAACTAACTAACTAACTAACTAACTAACAAATAAATAGGTTCTGAGTTCCAGAGTACCCAGTCAGGCTAGCTATTAGTTTCACTTAGAAATATAAATACATTTGTATATACCTCATTTTGCCATTAAAGTCAAGAAGAGAGAAAAGAGGAGAAAGAGGAGGAGTAGGAAGAGAGTCTTTTTGAAAAAAAATTGGTAGGCATTATTGCTTTAACTGTTTTCTAACTCCTTATTGGCATCCGAAATCATAGTCCTGTCCTTCCAGATGGTTTGGTTAATACTGTGGGTCCCCAAGCAAGTTATAAGCTAATATAAAAATTTCTGTTCCTTTGGTACTCTAATGAATGGGGGTGTCTTGTAGCATTTTGGGATCAATCTTTCTCCATCCTCTTTTTTTCTATTTTCTGTCACAGAGTAAGCTACCATTTTATTGCGACAGAAGCTTTTTGTTACATAACTGGTTTTACGGACTACCACTTTTGTTGGATAGACTACACTGATAATGTAACTCCTTTATGAAGATGGGAAAATTATATGGGACAGCTCCTCTCTTACACTTACTCTTTTTAACAGCTGTATAATTAAACATCTATATTGTTACAAGCTGAGCCAAGCCGCCAAGCTCCTGAGAAGTTTCTTTTCTCTCATCTTCCCCTCTTTCTCTCTAGGAGAATAGGCACTGAAAAACATGACCAGAAGTAGCTGTCTTTATATCAAAAACTTTAATTAAGCTATTCTGGAAATAAAAGTTTAGCACAAGAAGCACAAAAATAGCCTTTAAGTTAATTGCACATCTTTTGTACTGCTATTGTATTGAATGCTTCAGACTTCTCACTGGAGTTAGTCATTTTGCCTTGGAAGTTGATTAAATTGTACTTCAAGTGTTAAAGAGCAGGGGAAGCATTGCAGCTTGGGAGAAAAGAAAACTGAGAATGGGAAGGACATTCTGCTGGTTAATGTTCACAATCTTCCCATCTTCAGAAAATCATTATCACATTTACTGGTTTACTGAGGTAACCTGGACTCTGCCATAGATACTGAGTCATGAGGTAAGAAGAGAAGTGTATATGCTACCATACTGAAGAAAAGAGGGTGGGAAGTTTGTTCTGATGTAGCTCCATCAGGATGACCTGGGTCCAAGTGGAGATTTGTCCTAATTGCAGGGGTTCTCAAATATATTTTAGAAACTGCTAATAGTTATACAGCTCCATTTACCTTCTTTAATGGAAACTAACCCTGATGGAAAGGATGAAGAACTCAAGCACAGATATACTTGGATTGCAGTTTTTTCTCCCAATGATGAAAGTTGAGGCAACACAAAGTTGTTCTCAGAAGTCCGAGCTTCAGACCTAAACCAGCATCAAGACTCCATGTGTTTTGAGGTTTACTGGATTTAATGAGCCGGACTCTGGCACACAATGAGTTTCAGACAACAAAACAGAATGTAAAGTCAGCACTGGGAGTGTCTGCTTTCCAGTACCTTTTAAAATTCAGGGCCGTGCCTTCCTGCTGCCATGGTAGTTAGCTAGCAGTCAGGCCCAATCAGCTGATTTCCAGCAGACTCCCAGAGGTGTTTGCCAGCTGGTCCGCAGGTCTGCTCAACAGCTGATTGTCAGTGGAACAACTGAACGTCAGCTGGGCCAAACCATCCTTTGGCTCCTCGCTCCTTTGTGTATCGGCTCCTGCACTAGTTGGTTGCCACATCCCCAAACAGCTGATCATTGGCCAGATGTCAGCCAGCCACGATCAGCTATGGTTTGGCTTCTCTGTGTGTCAGCTCCACCACTGCAACCTTTGTCATTCCACTGCCCAGCAGTCCAGGGGCCCTCCCCCAGGTATGGCAAACCCAGTTGTGCTTAATGACATTTTAATTGTTCTCTTCTTTCAAATCCAAATCCAACATCATAATAAATGTTAAGATTTAGAAAATAAAATAATAGATGCACAAGCAAGGTTTGATTTGGAGGACAGAGAATATAAGATTAATGTAAAGAGCATACTTATAGAAACTGAAACCTGAACTATGGAAAGATATAATTTGAAAATTGAAGCAGAAAAAAATATTCCCGTGGTGGCACAGTGGTTAGAATGCAGTACTGCAGGCTACTTCTGCTGACTGCCGGCTGCCCACAGTTTGGCAGTTTGAATCTCACCAGGCTCAAAATTGACTCAGACTTGCATCCTTCCGAGGTTGGTAAAATGAGAACCCAGATTATTGGGAGCAATATGCTGACTCCGTAAAACTCTTAGAGAGTGCTATAAAGCACTGTGATGCAGTAAATAAAATTAAGTACTATTGCTATTGCTATTCCCAAAAATTCAGATAAGGTAAGATTTAGGTGACTTTCAGAATAAGCTATCATGATATAGCCAAGGAAGATGGAGGATAAAAGCCTTGGGCACCAATAACATATGATTATCAAATGCAAACTTTCAGCATCAAACAAAAATGGATAAGGAAGTATATCTCAATCAACATACACACACACATATTTATAAAAGAAAAATTAAAGTTGTTTTAAAATTAAAAATATCAGTAAAATAAATAAGAAGAGAATAATAATGGAATAATAATACTAATACTAATAATAATAATAATATAATTTGTATCCTG
Organism: Ptyas mucosa; assembly: GCA_012654045.1. Taxonomy (NCBI): domain Eukaryota; kingdom Metazoa; phylum Chordata; class Lepidosauria; order Squamata; family Colubridae; genus Ptyas; species Ptyas mucosa. Next base: position 17,083,664 of record WNWU01000018.1, on the reverse strand, counting down.
CCCTTCTCCCAGAAGGGACTCAGGGCGGTGGACAGCCAGAATTAAAATACATACAATACAAAAATTAAGATAAATTAAAAGATATAAAATCGATCGGCCTCCCAATTTAAAACCCCAAGTCTATAAAATTCAGAATCCCAATTTAAAAACCATTTAAGCTAGGCCAGCTTGCTGGAATAAGTAAGTCTTCAAGGCTTTGCGAAAGGTACGAAGGTCCGGGATCAGTCTTATTCCAGGAGGTAGCTCATTCCATAGGGCAGGTGCCCCCACAGAGAAGGTTCTCCCCCTGGGGGCCGCCAGCCGACATTGCTTGACTGACGGCACCCTGAGGAGGCCCTCTCTGTGAGAGCGTATTGGCTGGTGGGAGGTTATCGGTAGCAGCAGGCAGTCTCGTAAGTACCCTGGCCCTAAGCCATGGAGCACTTTAAAGGTGAGAACCAATACCTTAAAGTGCACCCGGAAGACCAACGGGAGCCAATGCAGCTCGCGCAGGAGAGGCGTTACATGGGAGCGCCCCGTCGCTCCCATAATCACCCGCGCGGCCGCATTCTGAACCAGTTGGAGCCTCCGGGTGCTCCTCAAGGGGAGCCCCATGTAGAGAGCGTTGCAGTAGTCCAGGCGAGATGTAACGAGGGCATGAGTGACCATGCATAAGGAGTCCCGATCCAGAAAGGGGCGCAACTGGCGTATCAGGCGAACCTGATAAAAAGCCCTCCTGGCCACGGCCGTCATGTGCTCTTCTAAAGACAGCCGTGTGTCCAGGAGGACGCCCAAGTTGCGAGCTCCCTCTGTAGGGGCCAATAACTCGCCCTCAATAGCCAGCGATGGCACCAGCTGGCTATATCGGGACGCCGGTATCCACAGCCACTCGGTCTTGGAAGGGTTGAGTCGAAGCTTGTTCCTCCCCATCCAGACCCGCACGGCCTCCAGACACTGGGACATCACTTTGAATAGATCTAATGGGGTAAATAAGGTTAAGAAATAAATAAGTATTATATTGTCCCCTTTACAAGTGAAATTATAGAATGTCAGAAAGCTTTATAGAGAAAAATATACTGAGGACTGATTTTGCTTGAAAGTGAAGTACAAGAGTGGTCAAATAGGAAAGTACCAGATAGAGATGAAATAAATAAGAAGAGAATAATAATGGAATAGATCTAATGGGGTAAATAAGATTAAGAAACAAATAAATATTATATTGTCTCCCTTTACAAGTGAAATTATAGAATGTCAAAAAGCTTTATAGAGAAAAATATACTGTGGAACTGATTTTGCTTGATCTTGTACTCTTGAAATACAAGAGTGGTCAAATAGGAAAGTCCCAGATAGAGATGAAATACTCAATGAAATGTTTAAGGCTACAGGAGAAAAGGCAATTAAACTGCCAACATCTCTATGTCAACAAAAATGGATCAAGACAGTAACCCAGAGATTGGAAAAGACTGGTACAAATGATTAAATCATTTTTCTAATTCCTCACAAGCAAGCTTTTCTTTAAAGATCTTCTGAAGAAGAATAGAATCACACAAGGAATGAAAAATGACAAATGAATAGGCATGTCATAGAAAAAGAACAGGCATATAAGACTGGATAACCAATCCCAACATGTATAATGAAGAGTGGGAAATAATTTAAGATGGAAGTTATCTTTGTTACCATGAACCCTTCAAGTGATAAAATGGATGATTCCACTGGAACCTGTTTACTTTTGTATATTGTTTAAAATCAGGGTTTGAAAACTGAGTTCATATGCTACTTTCTCTTTAAGAACTAGTTCTCTATTGATACAGTGAAAGGTGGACAGAGTTCAGTGTTTAAAAAACAGACTGACAAATTTCATCTATGAAATATATCATGTTTTGGTTTTTTCTGTGGTTTTATCCTTTTAAGATTTTTTTCCTCTTTTTTCCACCCCCAATTAGAACAATAAAAAGCAAGGTTGAGAGAAGTAGAAGAGGAAGACCATAAATACCTTTGGAGGATCAGAGATGATGCTGCAAATTCTTGGAAGAATTGAGGATTATGTCCCAGCCAAGACAGATCAAGATGGAGGGCATTTGTCCATCAGCTCACCAGGACAGGAATCAAGCTTAACTAAAGGTTAAAATGGATAGTTATTACACCTGGCTTTGTAGAACTTTGCTTGCAAAAGTAGGAACATTTGGTTATTAAAAATTGGATTTGCAGAATATAAAATATGAAATTTGCCAACAGTTTATTTTTAAAAAAGGTTGAGCCCTTCTGATTTAATTATGGTTATTTTTAAATTTCTTAATTTATTTCTGCAGAGGGATCTGAGATTTAGGTAAAAAAGGGTTAAAAGTATAAGAAAGAGTACTTAATGTTTCTTAATGATCAGCCTGCTCACCAACTAGGAAGACTGCTGGCAAATTGTTTCAATAGTTGAAATGTCATTTGGTTTTCTAAAAGGAAGAATAATTATCTTCTATTTAAGGATAATTTAGATGTTTATGTAAAATGCAGTCTGAGAGAGAAAGAGAGAGATAGCTTCCAAATTAGAAAAGCCGGAGCCTTCTAACATCAAGCAATGGATTTATACCTCTGACTATACTCAACCTGTGTATTCATTCATACATGAATTCAATTAATATAAAACATCCTAATTCTCCAGTCATACTACTTTCTAAAATCATATGCATGTGTTGTAGAAAATAGGATTAGGTGCTGGATACCAGGGGTGCAGGGGTGGATTCTAAATTTTTTTACTACTGGTTCTGTGGGCATGGCTTATTTTGTGGGCGTGGTTTGATGGTCATGTGACAAACAATTCTTTAGGATTTAGCAGAGGTACTGGTCTATCAGGCTTTTAACTGCTTGCAGAGCCGTACTGGTCTACCCATTTGTTTTTGGAGCGCACCTGTCTACCACCACACTGCCTTTTACTGCTGATCAGCTGTAGGGTGGCCCTTTGAAGCGCCATGGCAAGAGTTTAAAAAGTTTTTTGCCACTCTGCCACCAGTTCTCAATTTAAAGCTAAGGTGTCTTGTTTTTTCCCCCTCTTCTTTATCAAGTGAGCCCTGATTTTTTCCTTCTAGCCAATTAGCTGGGACTCGGGAGGCAGCGAATAGATTGGGGGTGGGGCAGGCAGAGGTGGTATTTACTGGTTCTTTGAACTACTCAAAATTTCCACTACCGGTTCACAAGAACCGGGGAGTACCAGTAGCAACCAGTTCACTTCACTGCAGTGATGTGATAAACTGTTTTTTTAAAAAAAACACAATTTCTGGAACAAACTTTAATTGATGGAGTTTTTATAGCATGCTAGACAGTGGTGGGTTTCTACCGGTTCACCCCAATTCGAGTGAACTGATAGTGGCAGCGGCGGGAGGCTCCGCCCACCTGCCTGGATGTCATCACGGGCGCTCTGCGGTGCGTGCGCTCACAGTTCCGAACCGGTAGCGAAGATAAATGGAACCCACTACTGATGCTAGACCATCTCTTTTATACATTGCCAAGACAGTGTTCACACAAAACACTAACCAATTCCAAGCAAATTCCATTATGGCTTAAGATAATATGACAATATAGATTCCAGTGCACATGGAAGCCACAACAGTGCACATGTGTCATGATGTCATTGTGCAAAGGACACAAATTACATAATTTCTATTATTTGTACAATGGTATTATAACACATGATGTCACTATCTCACTTTTGTCTTCCCTGCTCTTCCTCTCTCTCTCCCCCCCCCTCTCCATTCCATTTATATATATATCTGCAAGCAGTATGGAATCTGGGTGTCATAAACTTGATATATAATTTAAAACCAGAAGCAAGGAGAGCCGGAATGATCCAACTTATCCCTTTACAGCATTTCTATATATGTGATAAGTGCTTGGGTATAGGTGTTAACTTGTACAGTAACATATTTTAAAATTAACTTTAGGTAACTGCTATATTAAGGTGTTATATGAATAAACATAATTGAAAACATAATTATATTAAATCTCAATATTAAAAATCACATTGCTCCAATTTAATATGAGTAGAAGTTATTCAGAAGTATCATAATTCATGAAATGCAGGTGAAATTACAAAAACTTTTCTCACCCCCCCCCCCCCAAATTCTGTAATGAGAAGGACATACTTTTTCCTAAGTAAGAACTTTTCCTATATTGGAGCCATTATCTTTATTCAGACATTTAATTAAACATATGGAAAATTTCAAATTGGTTAGAGTGTCATCTTTATGACCTCCAGACTCTCAACTGGTGGGCTGAAGGGAAAGCATACTTAAATTATTACAAAACTCTTGGCATGATCCAGGATTTTTATTGTGTTTAGAGTTGTACTCATATTACATTTCAAAGATGAAATTATAAGAGAGTATTAGCATGCGTGCCCAGTTTGAGCCTTCCACATGATCAGATGTATGCTCTTCTCTCCAAAATGTTGCTATTGAAGGCAATAACTTTACAACTCATCTCAGACTTTGGAAAGACTCATGAAATAGGAAGATTCTCTCACTCTGCTATATAGCCTACTGATTGAAGTTTCTGATCCATCTTTGAAGGAGCTCCAACTATGAGAACACCACATAGTAATGTTGATTAAATCTCTGGAATTTGATGAATAAGGTTCCCACATGAATTTTATAATTCTTCCCAAAATAGTTCTTTCCTTAAAGCATTGATCATTTATGTTGAATTGTTAATTTTACAAAGAACTCATACATATACACATCAAATTTTAACATTTCTTGTCTACATTAAATTGTAGACAAAAGATAGGTGGATTGAAATTTCTGCTGTATAATATAAATAATGATGCAAGGGCAGTGGTGGGATTCATCTGGTTCTGTCTGGTTCGCGCGAACCTGTAGTGCTGACGGTGGGAAGCTCCGCCCACCCACCTGGATGTAATGCGTGACTACTGTGCATGTGCAGAAGGCAGTGTGCATAGTCAGAGGTGGTGCGTGTGCTCACATCTGTGAACCAGTAGGGAAGGTAAGTGAATCCCACTTCTGGGCAAGGGTATATATCATTTTACTATTATAAACAAAATAATGGCATCATTCTTTAAAAGAATCCTTTTGCTTTAAATGTATAGCTTGATTTTTTTTTTATTAAGAAAGTTTTTGCCAACCTAGATCCTTGGGAATCCAGGGGCTTCCCAGGACCTTATTGCGCCATAGCCTTTAAATTCAAGTATAGTGTGCTTATTCATCTACCTTACCTTTTTATTGTGCACAAGCTTTTTTGAAAGAAAAGATTATAGAAATTTCAACAGTTGGATTGCCTTCGCTTGGGAATCATTTCCCAATGTTTTTAGTCTTACTAAGGGCTCCTGAAGTGGTAAAAGATAGTTCTCTTAAGAAATATTCACTAATTTGAAAATATTACAGGCTCTGAACATACTGTTACATCATGAGTATCGGTACTGCCTGATGGTGCCTGAATTCTGCTTAGAATATTCCAGGAATCACTTTTGTACATTCCTAACCTTATTTTTGCATATTTAGAATCTCTAGTTCATTCCATGCCTTACCTCTTTTTAGTTGCACTTTTTAAATATAATATCTTTTCTTCCAATTAATATAAGATGGCTAGTGAGAAAGATGGCTAGTGATGGAGAAATATCCATCAAATAATGGATATTTGAAAATTTTAATATTCAAATTTTATATATGTGATTGGTGGATTTGTTCTTATTTTGTTCATTTTATCTACCCCTTTTTAATCTGACATTTAAATCCTACATGTCACGTTGAATTGACTTCTCACCTACCAAACATCTTTAGGAAGCACTTGGCAATTGTAAACTCGCAATCTAACACTTTTACCCATCAGCAGTTTTACTTGCTAAGATGTTCATCCATAAATTCAGGAGGCTATTACCTGTGTGTCTTTTAAAAATACTACATTGCCATTAATTTCTGATGAAATAATTACTTGTAGTTAAAACCAGTAACCGTAGTTCCCATGTGAGGCTTCTACACAATTTATAATCAGGAACTACATCATTTCTTGGTTTATTTAATTTTCTTTGAAATACAAGATGTTTCTGAGTAGGGACTAATAAAATTATTAAATTAAACACTGAAAAAAAAGAAAAAAAGAAAGTCTCCTCAAATGACATATCAAACTGTGTACTGTTGAGAACCCTATTAAAAAGAGAAGCTGATGGAGGTACAGAAATTGGCCTTATTTTAAATGCTAAAAAGGTGACTTTTGCCTAAACAGTTATCTTTGTCTAAAGAAATAATTTTTAAGTAGTAATTAAGTTGCTTTATTCCATAGTCATCAACTTATTTAGTATAGCAACATTTTATGACTCAGAAACATACCAGAGATGCCAGAGACTTGAACACTGAGGGATGAACTGAATATTTCAATTCCTTGGACAGGAAAAGGAATGTATATTTTATAGGGAACTGAAATTGGTTCTACGTAAAATCTAATGATCCCTGAAAAGGAAACATGGAATTTCAAAAGTAGGATTTAATGTGGAGTGAAAGGCAAACACAAACACAAATCCTCAGCCCTTATCTATGTACTTCTGCTGTAAATAATACAGCTGTTTGACGATTCTGGATTGATTGAAAGTTATAGCTGCAGCCAGAATGACGGGCCAAAAAACATATCCTTCATTATTTACTGTATATATCTCCTGCCCTTCCTCCAGGGACCCCAGAACATTTCTCATCATATCTTCACAGTGTGTGAATTTTGTAACACTATATCTCCCGTAGGAGTCCTTGAGGGTGGCAGGCAAGGCAAACCTCAAAATATGTGTGATGGTATACTCACACAAATACCTTGATTTATATCCTTGTGACAGACATCTTGATGGCAGTACTTTATTGTAGCATTTGTAATTACATCATTGTGCATGTGTCATCCCATTGGCGTTACTGTGGTTTGCTGTGGACTTCACTGATAACTAGTTATCAGAGTTATATTGCACCCATCCTTGACTCAACAGAAAATATATCAGTATAAAAGGTGCTATTCCCACGGCCACCCTCCATATTGCCTCTCATTTCTGTTTTCAAATCATTGTTGGTTACCAGATTTCTTTCCAAGGTGATGGCAATGAGACAGATTCTACATATCTTGCAGTTTCCCTTGAATGGTGTCAGAATAAGAAAATATTACCTTTAATACTGACCTACATCTATCTCACTTGTGGAGTGGAAATGGGATGAAAGCAGCACAATGGGGATACAGATGTTTTCAAGGCATGCTTGTGCTATGGCCAGGTGCATGGCTTAAGGGAAGGAAATGTAGTAGGGTTAAGATTACTCAACCTAGATGTTGAGTAACCTTGAACCAGGGGTGAAATCCAGCAGGTTCTGACAGGTTCTGGAGAACCGGTAGCAGAAATTTTGAGCAGTTCAGAGAACCAGCAAATACCACCTCTGCTTGGCCCCAGAGTGGGGTGGGAATGGAGATTTTGCAGTATCCTTCCACTGCCATGCCCACCAAGCCATGCCCACCAAGCCACACCACACTCACCAAGCCATGCCCACAGAACCGGTAGTAAAAAAATTTGGATTTCACCACTGCCTTGAACCTAGATCTTGTTATGCAAGTACACACTACTGTACCTACAGTTCTTGGTATGATAACAGTAATGGTTAATGTGGAAGTCAAGAATCAAAAGACTCATGTGGTACCTTGCTCAACAGTAGTAACTGTGAGAGGAATCTTGGAGTCCTAGTGGACAACCATTTAAATATGAGCCAGCAGTGTGCAGCAGTTGCCAAAAAAGCTAACACAGTTCTGGGCTGCATAAATAGAGGGGTAGAATCAAGATCACATGAAATGTTAATATCACTTTATAATGCCTTGGTAAGGCCACACTTGGAATATTGCATTCAGTTTTGGTCACCACGATGTAAAAAAGATGTTGAGACTCTAGAAAGAGTGCAGAGAAGAGCAACAAAGATGATTAGGGGACTGGAGGCTAAAACATATGAAGAACGGTTGCAGGAACTGGGTATGTCTAATTTAATGAAAAGAAGGACTAGGGGAGACATGATAGCAGTTTTCCAATATCTCAGGGGTTGCCACACAGAAGAGGCAGTCAAACTATTCTTCAAAGCACCTGTGGGTAGAACAAGAAGCAATGGGAGGAAACTAATCAAGGAGAGAAGCAATTTAGAACTAAGGAGAAATTTCCTGACAGTTAGAACAATTAATAAGTGGAACAACTTGCCTGCAAAAGTTGTGAATGCCCCAACACTGGAAATTTTTAAGAAGATGTTGAATAACCATTTGTCTGAAGTGGTGTAGGGTTTCTTGCCTAAGCAGGGGGTTGGACTAGAAGACCTCCAAGGTCCCTTCCAACTCTGGTATTCTATTCTATTCTATTCTATTCTATTCTATTCTATTCTATTCTATTCTATTCTATTCTATTCTATTCTATTCTATTCTATTCTATTCTATTCTATTCTATTTTTATAGCACAATAGCATCTGATAAACAGTATCTGCTGTTTATAAGCATCTGATAAATTTACTCTTTATTGAGAGATCTCAATAGATGAAATCCAGCTTTTGTTTCCCAGAGTAGTCTGTCCCATTTAATCCCATTTATACTTAGGCATAACCGCTGAGAACAAAACAGCATTTTTAAAAATTCTACAAAGAGTAATTAGGCAAGCAGTTAGCCCCTAGATAATGTGTGATTTGCTGACTAAACCTAGTATATTATATATGGAGTTCATAATTGAGTTCATAACTCAGTATAAAAATTCATAACTGAGCAAAGCAACATTTAGTTTCCCTAGGCAGACCAGCTTTTATTTATCCCACACATTTTGCATAACTCAGAATAGGTGCTCAGAGCAGGAAGAAGGGGGTGATGGGAACAAGCCCTAAGCACAGCCAACGAGGCAAGTTTTATACAATCTCATTAATCAGGGTTAATGCCCCTTCCCCTCAGGAGATTAGTTTACATAATCTTGGAAACAAATATATGGAAGTCCTCATTCATTACTGATTACATTAAGGTGGGGGTCTCTGTTTGAACTTCTTTCTGACAGAATCCCTAATGGATAGATTGATGCTGCCCTTAAGAAGGGAGGCCAAAATGTCTATCTGTTCTTCATTTGCCATGTTCTGAAAACCTACTTTCCTTTTCTTTTCCAGGCTCTTGAGAATATGTTTACAACCTGCCTGTGAACATCCCAGATAAACTCTTTCCAAACATCTTTTTGGTAATGAACCTGTGCTGAAACCAAGAGCTTATTCAAAGAGCTTATTCAACTAAAATATTACTGGAACTGATTTATCTGGAATTCTGTTTGTTGAACAACATCATTGTTGCTGTTCCTTATATTTGCCTTTATTCAACAACCTTAGCAAATCTATTATTGAAACCTATATGCTAGGCTACAGAATAAAAGAGTGTTTTATTCTTTGTGCAAGCTCTTGTGTTTAAGAGCTTGCACAAAGATTCTTGAACTCTCTATTTGGGAGAAAGACTCTTAATAACCCATTATAATTATAATTGTCTTTTGCTGGGCAACCCTTAAAACAGTTCACCAAGTTTTAAGCTATTTATCCTTTCTAGTTGATAATAAAGTTTTTGTAAAGACAGTAAACAAATCAAGTTTGATTTTTGTCTCATTGATCAGAATGAATATTTCCCAAACTTTGCTTGTAGTCACAGTTCATTTTTCTTTTGTTTCTACCTAAGCCACTTCAGCAATTTGATGTTCTTTATGAAGCTGCTGCCACAAGCTTTCTTATAGCAATAAATATTTTAAACAACATGTATGACAAGTCTCTGAAATATTGCTTTATAGAATAAAAATACACTGTACAATCTTCTTTTCTAGTGTTAAAATCACATTGTACTGTACAATATTGATTTTTAAATTAGACAAATGACTTTGCACTTTTAAAAAGTTCTCCAAAGTTAAAGAATTATTTCTTAAGTTAACATGGCATTTCAGACAAAGTACGGTAATTAGAGGGAAAATGCTTTAAGCATTCCCAGATAAAATCCAGCAAATTACACTGAAATTCTTTTCACATTACTTTTTGAAGCCTTCTCAGATATATTTATCTCTCTCTGATCATTAATAATTAAAAATTCAGGAATATACACAGCTATTGGAAATTATTCCTACCCTGATTTTGCATTCATTCCTGAATCAAGCAAGGATTTTCTGTTGACCTTTAAAGAGATCTCCATTCTGTCTCTATCTCTGCATATTTCCTTATTTCAGGCCAAAGACTGGCCAAAAAAGAATAACTCATGAAATGGGAAGTAGTGTACTCTATAATGCAGCAGCTACAAAAAAGCCTTCTCTTCTGGTCTACATTCCTTTTCTCATGAATGTGGGTCCTTCAATAGATCCTTAGATGTCTGCATTGGACAGGCAGAATAATGCTTAGTAAGGTAGCCCTTGGTCTATCCTGGTGCCATACCATGTGAACCTCCATTGGAGATAATGAGCCCTTTGAACTAGAAGCTTCCAGTAAAACAAAACCACCATAAGATGGGCATAGAGGATTCCACAGAAGCGGGCTTCTGCATTTTGAACTAGTTGCAGCGGCTGATACAGCAAGTTGCAGTAATTTAGTCATCTGATAACGAGGGCATGGTTTACCAGTACCAAGGCTTCTAGTGCATCAGCTGAAGTTGGACCAAAGTCTCCCAGGCCACATCTTCCACCTGCTGTTCCAGGAGAATTTCCAAAGAATGGATCAATCATTTCAGGGGGAGTGAATCCCATCTAGAATAACCAACAGAACTGATTTTCTATGAAGCCTAGATGCTTACAGAGAAACAATACCTCCATCTTGCTAAGATTCAGTATGAACTTATTTATTCCAGTCTGGTCTCTTATTGTCCCTAGAACCAGTTCAAGACTTGATTTCTAAGTAATTCCATATTCATAAAAAAAAAATAGCAGTATCACTAAAACTCTGTAGGTTTTTCTATTGAAAATGGTCTATTTGTTTGATCGGTAGTTCTGAAATATCTGCATATTGGGTGGCCACTTGTACTAATGGGAAAGGAGGTTGCCTATACATTTCTATATGGTAATTAAAATATAAAAAGTTGCAAACTTAGTTTTTAAGTTCTTTAAATAAAAGCACAAATTATTTCAGCATGTTAATGGTGAATTGCAGCATGCTACAATTTAACTTGCATTCCCAAATGTTAAGCATTGAGCAATTTCAAAGTCTCTGGTTTGCTGCTCTCAGTTTTTATCAATCAGCTTTAGTCTTGCTTTCTGGGGTAAAGAGAACAGATCTGTTCCATCAACAATTTTTATACCTCTGTGATGAGAGTAATGCTTCTGTTTAACCAGGAACTTACCTGGATAGCACTGAATGATAATCATTTAGATGATGAAACAACTGTATATTGTGATTGTTGGAACCTCAACCTATTATCACTTGGAGGAAGTAAAAATTTGCAAAACATTTTTAACACTGTAAGGTTTAAGATGATCTGAATTTTAAAATCAGCATGAATTGTAAATCACATATTCTGAGATTATGGACTTTATTTATTGTTAGTCTAGCTAGATTGTTTATTCTTTTAAAAATCTTCTACTGTATTCTATCCCAGAGCTTTGTTATTAGATAGATCAGAAATATATTTATTGGCCTATTTTTCTTCCAGGAGTTCAAAGGCATGTAAGTATAATACTCCCTCATCCAGTTTTTCCCCCTACAAAAACCAGGTGATAACCTATGATCATCCAGTGAGCTTCCATGGCTTAAGGTAGACTTGAACATTTTATATATTTATTCAAATATATGGCTGCCCATATTTCATGCACAACTCTGGGCAACCATTGATTTCTCCACATCTAGTCTAGCATCTTATCCACTACACCGGACTATCTCTTAATTCACTACATTTAAAATCTGTTGGGGTGAGTCCAGCAGATGGCATTACCATGCCTTTCCTTTTTTATTCTTTAATAGTGAGAACAGAAGTGGTTATCATATTAAACAAGAATATATTACAGTAAATTATGGATGAAATAGAGAAGGGTGTTTCCAGGAGTTGTGGTTGTGAAGTGCTGATTTATATTTGCTGAACAATATATGGGAACTTTGGCTTGTTAGAAAAAAGAGCTTTGTCCAAGGTATTGTTCACTGTGTAGCTTGGGTTACTAATTGAACAAAAAACCCCAAGAAAAAGGTATCAAGGGTTTTCAGGGTATTAGAAGTTTCCTAAGAGATTATGTTAAAGCAAAGCTCAGGAAAGCAATAACACAATTATGTCAAGAACTTTGCCTCTCAATTGAATAAAAACCCTTGTTTTAATGGTTTTGTTTTTATAATATAAAAGGGATCATTCAAAAATGTAATTCTACCACTTTAAGTCTAAAATTCTATAGCCTAAGTAGGACTTTATTACATGATATTGTTTTCCATGTTTGGAAGTTTAAATAAGACATATTTGTTAATATAAACCAATCTACTATTGAAGTCATTATTTAAAAGCACGGTATTTTCTCTCTCTCCAAATACATATGGTGCTATTTTGGTAATTAAGCTTGCCAGTGAAAAAACCGAGGGAAACAAAATTAGGGACCCCCAGATGTTGTGGGATTAAATACATCAGCCTCAGACTGCTTGGCTAAACCAAGCAATTGTGAGATCTGTAGCCCAAACTATTTGGAAGACACAAGATTACCAGCCGCTACTGAGCTATTTTCATATAAGCAAACAAACACAATACAACCCTCTGCTCAAATAGAATATCCTATACTATTCCAGACAAATGGCTATCCAGTCTCTTTTTAAAAACCTCCAGTGATGGAGCAACCACAACTTTTGGAGGCAAGCCATTCTGCTGATTAATTGTTCTCACTGACAGGAAATTTGACATTAATTCGACCTTTCTCTGATAAGGTTCCATCTTTTAGTCTTGTCCTGCCCTGAGGCATTTTAGAGAATAGGTCAACCCTCTCTTGCATGTGACAGCCCCTCAAATATTGGAAGACTGCTATCATGTCCATCCTACCCCTTCTCTTCGTTAGACAAGACATACCCAGTTTCCCCAACTGTTCCTCATACTCTTAAGCCTCCAGTCCCATAATCAATGTTGCTCTTCTCTACATCTTTTTTGTATTGTAGTGATCAAAACTGAAATAGTATTCCAGTAAGTGTGGTTATCCATAATTTGACAACAGTTTTTAAGCAAAATAGTGTTTGACTACATGATTCCTATGAAGTCATACTGTTATACTGCCATATACCACTTTTTGCATAATGCATTCTGATTCTACTGTGGTTCATATCCCTGGAAGGCACTGTAATATTTGAGATCTCAGACATTTGTTTCAACACTGTTTATGAGATTATATAGTGATTTTATTGTTTGGGTTTGTTGTTATTGTTTAGAATGTGTAATTCCCACTGAGTAAGCATTCACAAAAGCCAGTGAAAGCGTATCAGAAAGGGTTTAAAAAGATCAAAATGAACTTGCTGCAGGAGATAGACAGAGGGCATCTATCTGCATGTAAATATAAATGAATTGTTTGGCCTCAAGTCAAGAAAACCCAGCCTCTGACATCTTCTTTACTAATAAATGCACAGAATAATTCTTATGTATAAAGAAAGCTTGGGAGGCCTAACAAAAGGAATTTTCCCCAGGAAGAGCCTGTTGAGAAAAATCTAAGTGTTACAATTAATGTATTGTTTTGTTAATAGGAAATGGGTTGCCAAGCAAATCTAGCCAATTTAAAAACAAAATATAGAAGCAGATTACTTCTAATTCTTAATTGTTCAGAAATAATTCCATAATCAAAGCTGAAACTTTCAACTGATAAACCAATTATCATGGGTTAATGCATCTGACACCTGTTTTCATTAAAAAGACAAAACAAATCTGCAGTTTAAACTTTTGGATGACTTCTCCCATTTTCTCAGGAAGTCTTTCCCTGACTTCTCAAGCAATCTAGAATGCAAAATAGTACTGTATGTTTCCTTACATAGTTACAAGAGATTAGAAAACAGAGCAGATATCCTCCAGCATTTCTGACAAAGTAGACTGGGACCATCATCACAACATACACCCTGATTTCAGTCAAACTAAAGGATGTAGCAGAGATACCATGGTGGAGTGTAGCAAAAGCTTCTTAGAGATTCAGAACCATATTTTTCACTTATTATCCAACATGTCTCACTCATGTAGATCCCCTACAAAGGCTTAACCTGTTTGGGATTAATGGCATAGTCTCAATGCACACTAATTTTCACAGAAATGCTTCTGCGATCTGTCTGATTTTATTTTTTTAATTACCCCCACTATTTTAAAAAATATATATATAAATAAATAAATTGAAGGTATTTCAGAAGCAAAGCATCAGTCAGGAGCACTTTATTTATTTATAATATTTTATATCACTTTTCTTATTAAAAAATATTCCATGCTGCTAACAAGAGAATTAAAATTTGAATTAAAAATACAAGTAACATTTGAAAGCACAAATAAAAGAGTTCAATCTGTGTATTTAAAGTATCAGAAGACTGAAAAAGATCTCATCCACACACCTATCTTGCCCTGAAACCAAGAGGGTCAGTCTCTAAATTTAATAAATAAAGAAACATATAAATACACTTACGACCACAATTGACCCCAAACTTTCTGCTGTTAAGTGGACATTTGTTGAGTTTTGCCCCATTTTACGACCTTTCTTTCCACAGTTGTTAAGTGAATCAAGGCAGCTGTTAAGTTGGTAACACAGTTGTTAAGTAAATCTGGCTTTCCCGTTGACTTGGCTTGTCAGAAGTTTGCAAAAAGGGGTCACATGACCCTGGGACACAGCAGGATGAACCAATTGCCAAACATCCGAATTTTGATTACACGATCATGAGGTTGCTGCAAAGGACATAACTGAAAAACAGTCATAAGTCTCATTTTTCAGTGCCGTTATAACTCTGAACAGTCACTAAATGAACTGTCGTAAATCAAGGACCACCTGAAAAGGTAGCCTGCTAACCAATGATGACACATGCATTCACTCTTCTTTCTGGTGTAACTTATAGTTATTGACATGATGGTATTTGGATACAATTATTAAACTAAATGCTTACAGAACAACTGGTTATTAATTTCTTTCAGTATTTGCTTGGTATTAACATCAGGGTGACTGGTCTGTAGTTACTTGAAGCTTCTCTTTCCCTTTCTTTGAACATGGGAATGTCACTTGCCCTTTTACAATTCTCAGTCACTATGCCTGTCCTCTATGATTTCTCAAAGATGATAGAAAGAGTTCAAAAATGACATTGGGAAGCTGCTTTAAGATTTTCATATGTGGTTCCGGTTCCGGTCCCGGAGGCGACGGACACTGATCGGGCTAGCTCTGGCCCCAGTGTCCGATCCCCCCCATCTGGAGGCCCTATGGGCCAAACGCCCTAATATTGGGGC
>WNWU01000018.1:17054868-17068189 GCA_012654045.1 Ptyas mucosa | reverse complement strand
AGAGTTCAAAAATGACATTGGGAAGCTGCTTTAAGATTTTCATATGTAACTGGTTTAGGTTTGGAGATTTAAACTTGTTCATGGTAGCCAATAAATAATAATAAATAATAAACATACATTTATTTATCTATCTTGAATGGTCGCTTTTTTCTGCTAATTGTTTTGCTCAGGTTTATTTGAACATATTTCCCCTTTGTAAGTAGAGACAACTGAAACTAGGTTGGAACTCAGAAAGCCTCTCTTCATTGTTTCATTACCCTTCCCTCCCTCCCTCCCTCCCTCCCTCCCTCCCTCCCTCCCTCCCTCCTTTCTTCTTCTTCTTTTTTTAATACTACAGTACTGCCATAGATCCAGAAGCAGTTTTTGTTGTTTTTAGCTTACTTTACAAGCTACAGTCCTTTTGGACTTTAGCCTTTCTCTTTCTACAACTATTAGCAATTTGCTGAGATACCTCCTTGGTGATTATATCCATCTTCTCATTTACTATACAAGTCCCTGTTAAATGTTAGCTCAGCTGAAAGTTCTCTTTGTATCCACAATAGTTTCTTAAACTGCCCTCCCCATTTCTTCTCGTTGAACTGCTCTGAGATTATATTTTTCACAATTTATTTTTCAGAAGTTACTAGTTCATCAGCATTTCTATTGACCTGAACATTTCTATTCATGAGATCCTACTTTTTAAAGCTTATTGAAATTGGCTGTGCTGTAATTGTGTGTCCCTGTATGACTATGCAATAGTGATTCACTGTTACCATCTTAAAATTACACTACTGGAAAGTGCTCTACATGGGGCTGATTTGAAGACAATTTGGCATCTTCAACTGTTTAAAATTTAGCAGCTTGCCTTAAATTTGAAATGGAGGTTGAACAAGTAAAAGGGTATAGGATAAAATGTGCTAAGGATTTTGGACATAACGTATTTGTTGGAACAGTAGAAAAATGTGATTGAAAGGACTGTAATTCACATTATGTCATAATCTAAAAGAGAATTTTTTAATAAAATGATGCACTGTTGGTGTATGACTTGAGAAAAAAAATATCCAGAATGTATAAAGGTAGTCCAACTTTACGTCGGAAATGTGGACAACATGAAGGGTATTTTTTATTGTGCTCGGTGGACTTGTACAAAAGGCAGAAAAGTTTGGTTCAAATACATTTTGTTGTTGTTATTTGTGGAGTTGTGTCTGACTCATCGTGACCCCATGGACAATGTTCCTGCAGGCCTTTCTGTCCTCTACCATCCCCCAGAGTCCATTTAAGTTCACACCTACTGCTTCAGTGACTCCATCCAACCACCTCGTTCTCTGTCGTCCTGTTCTTCTTTTGCCCTCAATCTTTCCCAGCATTAGGCTTGTCTCCAGTGAATCTTTCCTTCTCATTAGGTGGCCAAAGTATTTCAGTTTCATCTTCAGGATCTGGCCTTCTAAAGAGCAGTCAGGGTTGATCTTCTCTAGGACTGACTGGTTTGATCACCTTGCAGTCCCAGGAACTTGCAGGAATCTTCTCCAGCACCATAGTTCAAATACATATACTGATACAAATATTTTTAAAGACTTAGATTCAGAGAACATCTTTGTTGTGATTAATGGACAGAAAACCAGAAAAATGTCATGGCAGATTATTTTTTATATATGACCATGGTCATATATAAAATACATACGTGCAAAATGGAATGCTGAAATATTCCCACTGGAGGAATGGTTGGTGAAGATTACAGATTTAGCAGAAATGACAAAATTAACTTGTTTGCTTAGGGAAAGGTTAACGACTACATTTATTAATAACTGAAAACTCCTTATGGACTTCCCCCCCCAAAAGGAATGTCTTGATGATTTATGGATTTGATGATTAGAAAGGATAGATTATGGAAAGGAAGCTTTGATATAATCTTAGAGCATGAGAGGGTAAAATAAAAATGTATTTATGAATGCTATTAAGAAAGCCAGAATCCACTTCTTTAACCATCCTTTTTTTCTTTTCCCCTCTTTTCTACTTCTGTATGCTTCTATTACTTTTCTCCATTTTTCTTCTCTTTAACTTAGGGTTTGTATAGTTTGTCACTATGACAAAACTTTTTTTAAAAAAATAAAATTTATATATATATAAAACTCAGAAGCTGGAAGTAGAGAATTTAATAGCATAACAGTCACATTACAGTAGCTGTACTGGCTACTCAGGTACTTTGAAATTAAATTTGGTGCTGGTAGTCTCCTTCAAAGCCTTATAAGAGTTGGCACATGGGTACCTACACAGGGGTGGGTTCTACTTACCTTTACTACCAGTTCGCAACGGAATTGCGTGCATGTGCTCACTTCGCTCCCACAACTTCCAAAGGCAAGCTGTTCCATTGGTTGATTGTTCTCATTGTCAGAAAATTTCTCCTTATTTCTAGATTGAATCTCTCCTTGATCAGTTTCCATCCATTATTCCTTATCTGGCCTTCAGGTGCCTTGGAAAATGGCTTGACCCCTTCCTCTCTGTGGCAGCCCTCAAATATTGGAACACTGCTATTATGTCACCTCTGATTCTTCTCTTCACTAGACTAGCCATGCCCAGTTCCTGCAACCATTCATTGTATGTTTTAGTCTCCAGTCCCCTAATCATCCTGGTTGCTCTTCTCTGCACTTTTTCTAGAGTCTCAACAGCTTTTTTATAGTGTAGTGACCAAAACTGGATGCAGTATTCTAGGTGTGGTCTTACTAAGGCTTTATCTAATATTTATCTATTAGAAGGGATAGCTGGATCTGTCCACTTTGGTTTTTTCCCCTGTCATTTCTATAATATTATATTCAATTAGTTTTGTTTGCTTTTCTTAAAAACTCTTACAAACATGTCCACATGTTTTCACAATCCTCAAAATGTACACCTTTTTGTACAGGATTTTCCCTAATACAAATATTTCTGAGAGAAATTTATAATGTATGCTGCCATTTAAAACCTTAGTATAATCTAAGTTAATCACAGTGCAATCTTGTGTACTCCAGTTCAGAATCAAACCTCACTAGAATCAGTGGGATTTACTTCCACATAGATGACCACACAGGGAAAAAAAAGTTGATTTGACTAGCATACTACAGGTACAATTTTCAGACTGAGAGATGATAGGAGTTGGCTGGTGCCTGAGCTGATAAGAAAGGAAACATCTTGTGTATAATGATATTTGGCATCAATGCACCGTTCCAAGATTCATCTTCTTTGTCTGAGAGAATCGAATACACCCTTTACTCCTTGCAAATATAATGTTTAGTTCAGACATCAAACAACCGTTGGCACAAGCCATGCAAGTTCTTGGCACACCTGGGCCTCTGACACATATTCTTCTTTTGTGGACACAAGGGCTATAGGCAACTGCTTCCAACTGTTTGCCAAGTAAAAAGAGATGCCCTTGTAAATTTCTAGTGTTCTGCTTTTAATCCAATTTATTTAGGTCTTGGTTTGCTGGTCATCTATCTTTCGAAAGCTCAGTTTCTTTGTTTCTTTTAACTGCAATCCAATCATTTTTACTTGGTGCACTCTTTCTTTTTTTATTTGCATCAGATTCTGCATAACATCTGGCTTTATCACTGCAAATATGATAGGAACTTTCCAGTTCCCATCTTCTGCTAATTTTTATTGATTAGTAGCTCATCATTTCATCTTATTTTTAAAAGTATTCCTTTGGATTGTCTTTTGCCTTTATGCTTCTGATTGAGTACTTTGAATCTATCTTACTTTTTACCTGAATGCCAAGAAATGTCACCTAATTCTTTCATTTCTATCAGTGTTTATGAGAGGGCAGAAGCTGGCAAAACAGGAAGCAAATAGCCTGAGAACTGAGAAATGATCAAAATTCATTGTAGGTTCCCTCCATATCCAAGGCTGAGTAATAAGCAGCAAAAAATCTATTTCCACTTTATGGTTGAAGAAATCCTAACAACTCTGGACTTGATGGTTTGATTCTGTAGTACTTGACTTTTCATTGCTACCTGTTAGGAGTGGGTTTGAATTCCTAGAGGGAATTTTTTTGGGGGGGGGGTTGGTGAAACTCTGATAGTTTAGATGTTCCACAATGTTAAGACATCATATTTCTACTGATTGCCTGTAATCAGACCATTTACATAAGTCAGAATGAATATTTGTGAATGTCAGAATGAATACAAGAAGAGATACACATGCAGAGAGATTTAAAAGAGAGATTTCATATAGATTAAAAAGTAATTGGAATTGAACAACACAAAATGGAATTTGAAACTGAATTATGTATTCATGATGAACATGTGATTGCTGAAATACCGGTATATAAAATTTTGCTGAGATTGAAATGGAGAAAGAACAAGTTAAAGAGTGCATGATATAATGGACTAAGAATTGTGGCTATAATATTACCAATTGACCAATGGGAATGAATGTGGTGAAAAGGACTGAAATCCATACTGTGTTACAATTTAAGGGAGAACTTTTATAAAATGATACACTGTTAGTATATGACACATGAGAAATTATCTAAGATATATAAAGGTACTTGCACCTTTATATATTGGAAATTTGGAAGACATGAAGGATCATTTAATATGCTTGGGATAGTTTGCAAAAAAGCAAAAACACATTGGATACAAATATAATGATGCAAAGAATTTTAAATGAAAGTCTAAAGTCTAATAATGAAACCATAAGTTTTTATACTAGAACATATGGATTTGAAAAGACCTATAAAAATTGCTTTTGCGCATTGTAACAGCAGCAAGACTATTAAATGCACAAAGACAGAAAAATAATGAAATGCCCACATGGAGGAATGGAATTGTAAAGATGATAAAATTCACGGAAATGACAAAACTGACCTGTTTGATCAGGGATAAGACAACAAGTACTTTTATTAAGGGCTGGAGAACATTTATATACTTTTTGCTGAAAATGGAAAAAACTGAACTAGTGACTTATAGATTTACTGATTAAAAAGGATTGCATATAGGAGGAAGTTTATTATGATATAACTTTAAAGAGGGAGAAGAGATAATAAATCTTAATTGCTGTAAAGTTGCTTCATTATACCGCTTTTCTTTTTTTCTTCTATTTGTACAACTTTTACACTGTCTTTTATCTTTTCCTCTTTTGAGGAATTACTTCATATAATTTCATGTTTACCTTTTATTTCTGTGAACATCTTTAAGAAAAATCATTAAAAAATGGAAGATAAATGTATACGGGAAGAGGTGAAATTCTCCTTTTTTATTTTAAAAAGTGCATTAAAAAAAAAGAACCCAATACATATATAGACATATTATCCCTTGGTTGAATACTGATTAATACATTGCTACAATATTAGTTCCAACTGGTGAAACAGCTCCTCTCTCATTTTTTAAACGAGTAAATCGACTTGCAAACTATTGACCTGTCATCTATATGTTATATTAATGACAAAATATTTAACAGGAAGAACAATAACAATGAAAATGACTTAACGTTTCAAAACTCTCTGTTAACAAACTGTTATCGTAATCAATTCATAGAAAAATTTACCCCGACATCTTACCTATCCCAGATCACCCCAAAATTTAAGAGTAATTCATCCTGGATCAAATATTTGTTTCTTGATACAATTTCTTATCAGTTGTTGTGTAGTTAAATGTAATACACTCAATTTCTACAATCGGTCTATCTTCCCAACAAAGTCCAGATAAGAGTCAGGCTTCTGACTTCAAGTAGACTTGAAGTTCAGAGAGATGTATGGAGTCAACTCAGTTAGTTCTCCATCTGTACAGCCGATAGCTCTTTGATCTACAGCTTTCCAGTTAGATTCCTCCATAGCTACATGCCTCCAATATTTTTCCACAACCATTATCATCTCCTCAAACTTTTTAAAAAAGCTTTCAACTGTTGCCAAAAGGTCTTTTCTCAGATTTCAGCCACTGCTTGAACAGTAATCAGGGAACAAAGAAGCTGAAGCAGAAGGATGTTTTTCTGGATATTTCGATCCAAGATTAAAAGGAAAAATTAAAAAGAAATAAACTCCAAGTATTTTGCAAATTAAAAAGATACAAAAATCCTGTGGTGAGAGTCTAATATTAATGTAAATAAAATGAAAGTACTTCACCATCCACAAGCACACTGTATTTCTATATAGAAAACAAAAGTTATTTAGAACAAGAGCATAAATCAAAGGGAAAAAGAAAAATGAAAACAGCTAGTGTCCAGCAGGGGATTTAAATAGCCAGCTGGTCTACTTTTAAAGGTAAAAAAAAAGTAAAAGTTCAAAAAGTGAAATTAAGACCTAGACATGCTTTAAAAAATCCAAAATGCTGACAGGAAGATGGATGCCTATGATTTTCTGACTGCTCCCAAAGGGAACTGGAATCTTCAAGACTTCCCAACCCAAGTGGGTCCATGGCCATCCAAAAGTCATCTTGGTCATCTTCCTAAGTGGTCCCATTCAGATTCATGGAGCAACATTGCCAGAGAGCCAGCTTCAACAGCAAAATTGGTATATCAATGGCAAGAAAGAAAAATTTCCTTACCATTCACCAACCATCTTGGGAGGAGCTAGAGGAGAAACTTTTCATACATGAACTTCTCCATAAGAAGATCTTGATCGAGCTTCTTCTTCAAAGTGCTGGTTTCAGGACATGAATATTCTTTTGAAGCTTGCAAGCAAGACATTAGTTTTCAAATACTTCACAACTTGGTAGTTAATTTATATAAATGTCTTCCTTGAAATCTTCAGGTAATAAGACAGTCTTCTGATCCAACTGATCTACATAGGTATTCCTTGCTGCTGTAACATGAATAAGCATTCTTATGGAAATATGGCTCACAGCAAATGTCTCACATTTCCCCTCATATTTGGGAGACTATCCTCAGCCTTGTGGTACTGCGAGTCTCTGATTTTACAAACTTCCTAAAACCCATATTTTGAAAACTCTACACCACTTCAGACAAATGGTTATTCAACATCTTAAAAACTTCCAGTGCTGGAGCATTCACAACTTCTAGAGGCAAGTTGTTCCACTGCTTAATTGTTCTAACTGTCAGGAAATTTTTTCTTAGTTCTAAGTTGCTTCTTTCTTTGATTAGTTTCCACCCATTGCTTCTTGTTCTACCCTCAGGTGCTTTCGAGAATAGTTTGACTCCCTCTTCTTTGTGGCAACCCTTGAGATATTGGAACACTGCTATCATGTTTCCCCTAGTCCTTCTTTTCATTAAACTAGACATACCCAGTTCCTGCAACCATTCTTCATATGTTTTAGCCTCCAGTCCCCTAATCTTCTTTGTTGTTCTTCTCTGCACTCTTTCTAGAGTCTCAACATCTTTTTTACATCGTGGCGACCAAAACTGAATGCAGTATTCTAAGTGTGGCCTTACCAAGGTATTATAAACTGGTATTAACACTTCACATGATCTTGATTCTACCCCCTCTGTTTATGTAATGCAGAACTGTGTTTTTTGGCAGCTGATGCACACTGCTGGCTCATATTTAAGTGGTTGTTCACTAGGACTCCAAGATCCCTCTCACAGTTACTACTATTGAGCAAGGTACCACATATACTGTATGTAGAACCTTACTTTTTTCACCATTGAATTTCATTTGGTTAGATAGCACCCAATGTTCAAGTCTGTCAAGATCCTTCTGTATCTTGAGCCTATCTTCTGGAGTGTTGGCTAGTCCTGCCAGTTTGGTGTTATGCATCTTTAGTTTTTCCATGGTAACTTTGGTTGATAACCTCTATAATCTTGTGTGATTTGAAAAAGCACATTTTCTTCAATTCAAGCACTTCCAGAAACTTCTTAAATGCCGATTTTACAGAGAGTATTTGGGAGCTGATGCCAGGTACCCTTGGAGTTACGTTTGTCTATTTTAATGGTCAGTTTTATTTTATAAAATGTTCATTGTTGTTTTTCTTTTATATTGGGAAGTACCAAAAGTCTGTGTATAATGTGGTGGGATATAAATATGCCAAGTAAATTATTATTTTTTTAAAAGTCTATTTTTCTTGCATGTCCTGTTCATAAGAAAGTTATTTCCACTGATAACAAAATGATGCCTTTCTTCACATTGTTGTCTTTCTCAGTTGCATATTTTACTGACATCAAACAAGCATTTAACATCGAACCCTGTAAGGCATCTTTAATAATGAGCTCAACTGTGTTCCTTTCCCCCATCTGCCATGCACCATTGTGGTTCCTTTGCCTTCAGCAAAGATTCATCTTCTATCTGCTAGATAGATGAGAGATTTGTAATTCATGTTCAATTCAACGAATCTCTCTTCTTTAATTAAATTACTGGTTACACTAGAGTTGGTGCAGATCCTTCATAATGCTTTTTAGAGTTAGTTCTGCAAATCTCTGTGTCAATCGGATAAAACATTTTCTTGCCATTTTTTATCACTTTTCTGCCTGGGTGTGTTTTTAGTCCCTTGGTGAGTTACCCACTTTGGAATATAGTTTGACTGTCTCTGGCAGCATTTCCTTTCTCTGGGGGTCCTAATTTGCATATGTTTAGGGCTGCAGCAGAGGTAATATCTATCTTTTAGCTTGATTTTAAATACAGCTTCTCCATTCCCTGCTGGTTTCTTCTCAGCACCTCTGCATATATTAAATTTTTTAAACAGCTTATTACAAATTGAAAGTTCACATCTCCTCTCATTTCTAGAGCATTCACAATAATTTCAAAGCATTTTGGTCAACCACTTTTTAATCCAATTAAGATTGCTTCAGGTAGAGTCAGCCTTGAACCTCTGCCTGGTTGGATATCTGTAGCTTTTTATTAACTTGCAAAGCCAGATTGGCCTCTAGGTCACAGCTATTCTCCCTAGCCTGAGTGTTGTTCTAGTATTTGCCAATGCCCTCCAATAGCTTCCCCATGTTCACCTGCCTCTGTCTGAAGAGCACCTATGGCCTTTGGAAATAGGAGGAGAGGATAGCTGTTAACATGCATCAATTAGTTCTTTCTTTCTGTCAGTTGGAATATCAGAACACATTCATTTTAGAAATGATGAGATTTTTTTTTCTTCTTTCTCGCATCTCCTTGGTTTGCCTCTTATTCCTCAAAAGAATGAAAATTGAATGGCTTATTGCCAAGCAAAGCCAGTCTCATTCTTTTTCACGGGCTTTGACCCAACAATTATTCATCTCTTGCTTCTCTGGTCATTGAGTTTGCAAGACATTGCTGACTCTTTGGCTTTTCAAAGGCATTTCCATTTTAAAGGATCAGAGCTCAGGTTCAGAATTTTCTAGCATCTCAGTTGCCTGAAATGGTGTTTTTTCCTCCCCCTATCTCCAGGCAGAACATTCTTTGCTTTCCTTCACAACTCATTCAAGTGTATGGGCAATTCTCTCATTTCCTGGGCTCAATGTAGAGAAGATATTGAGGTAATCAGTCACTGAAGGCAGCATTTAGCAGAGCAAACATGTGAGTCCAAAAAAAGCCCCTAAACACTAAAGACAGATGGTTAAGATCCCAAAGACCAAATAGTTTATTTCTGATAGAAAGACTATACAGTATCTCTGAACTTTCTCTACTCCTGCTACAGGAAAGAAGGAGAAGAAGGGAATATATGATCCTGCTTTTAGAAAGCAATTGAAAGAAAAAGCCTGAAAGTATCCATCTTCCAATTGGAAAAGCAGAGCAGAGACAAAAAGAATAACAATGACAGAGTCTCATTAGCAGTAGAATGGTGCAAAGAGTTGATGCTTCTGAAGCTGTGTCTTCAGTATATTTATCTAGGATTAGATTTTTAGAGTATCGTGTCTCTTCTACTTAGCTTAGGGGGAGAAAAATATACAGCCTCTCCCTTCCCCTTGGCTCTGATCAGTTTCAGGTGTCCTGAAAAACTTCAGGTTTTTTTATTGAATGCTTGAGCTTGAGGGCCAAAATAAGCTTTCTGTAGCATGTTCAACATAGAGAAAATGAGAAACTACAAAGAATTATTGAATAATGAAGGAGACTTATAAACGAGACAAGAATTGAAAAATCAAGCTATAGACATTGATTGGTGGCCATATTTGCAAATAGAATCAAGGTATAAAACAGATCGGGCACAATTCGGATTTCAAAATGAACCAAATGAATTAAGATATTACAAGGTACAGATGAGAAAATGATAAGTAAAATTTATAACTATTTAATAAAATATAAACTAGAAGAGGAGGTGGTTAAAGAAAACATGATAATTTGGGCAAAAAACATAGGATATAGCATCGAATTGGATAACTGGGAAAAATTATGGAAGGTTGGTTAACATTTTCAATAACAACGAATGTCTTTAGCACTTAGCAATAGCACTTAGACTTATATACTGCTTCATGGTGCTTTTACAGCCCGCTCTAAGAGGTTTATAGAGTCAGCCTATTGCCCCCAACAATCTGGGTCCTCATTTTACCCATCTTGGAAGGATGGAAGGCTGAGTCAACCTTGAGCCGGTGAGATTTGATCTGCTGAACTGCAGCTAGCGGTCAACTGAAGTAGCCTGCAGTGCTGCACTCTAACCACTGTGCCACCTTGGCTCTTTGATTAATGTTTCTAGTTTCTTTGAAGTGAGAAGCAGATTCTCACTTCTGGATTCTGATAAGGATTCTGATAAGGACAGTTCCAATTGGCTGAAGGCAAGAATTGTCTAGAAAAGTGAACTTTAGTAACTCAAAAACCCATTATAATGGTAAAAACAGACACCCTTGAATATTCAATTAATCATTAACAAAAGCATGCTAAGAATATTATGGAATAGCATGAACTGATACATATTACTGAGCATAGATGATTTTATGACTCAAATTATGCTAGCAATGAAAGAAAACATTCTGAACCTAATAATTTTGAACTTATACTGTATAAAGCGATCTCTCTCTTTTCTAAGGGTCTTTTCACCTTGTATCTGTGGGAGACCTGTCTTTTACTAATGCATAAAATAAAAGATAAATATCTATCTTTCTGGCTCAGATGCTATTTTGGCCAGGGGCACACCAGGCTAAAGAACCTAGTCATGATTTATTTCCAACAGCCCTGCAATTGAAAAATAGGTGGGGCCTCTGTCTGTTTTGGAAAAGTGTTTCATGAATTTTAAGGGGTGAATTATGTGCTTTAGAATCATAGAATCATAGGGTTGAAAAGGACCTCAGAGGTCTTCTAGTTTAGCCTCCTGACTAAGGCAGGAGTCCTTGTTCCATCCTGGTGGAATAAGAACAACAGTTGTCCAGTCCATTTTTGAAAATCTCCAGTGATGCAGTTTCCACCATTCTGGGAGACAAACTGTTCCATTGATTAATCATTCACACTGTCAACCTTAGTTCCAAGTTGGATCTCTCTTTAACAAGCTTCCACCCATTGCTTTTTGTCCTGTTGTCAGGTGATATGGAGAATAAGTCAAGCCCATGTTCTCCGTGAACTGTGAAATTAATTCATTTAATAATAAGCACATGCAAGTCTTTATGAATTTGTATGGGGGGAATTTAAAGCCTTTTAAACCCCCCCCATACAAAAAAACCTCCAATGGGTTGGTGTGCACATTTTGCAAGAAGGCTTTAATGACCACTCTGATGCTGGTTGTTGCACATGGGCCTTGCTCTGTGCTTCCTTAACCTCTGCACCAAGCCCTAGCCTAACATGACATTCAAACTCTGATCTTGTTCAATTCTGTTAAGGTGGAATCTTTACCCAGGCTTTGAGCCTCTAGTTTTATAGTTTTACTTACTTGAATCATGGCTTCATGCATCCCTCAAGCTTGAAGACTTAACCTGTACTTAGTTTCTGACAGAAGTCAGTTGGGAGATAGAACTTGCTGCAGAATATGAGCACAACAGCTGTACTGCTCCTGGCTCCCTACTCACACAATCATAAAAAGTATACAATGTGTGTAATGTGGCAACTCAGAATCTGTTACTTCACTGGGGTGACAACTCTATCATACCATTTCATTTTGGACCCCCCCCCCAAAAAGAGATATTTATTTAAAATTAAGTATGGATTGGGCAGGAACTGTGGAATTGGCTGGAATGCTGACAGTGAAGTGACTGATGAATCAGAAGTATCCAATTATGATTAGCTAAGACTGGCTCAACATATTCCAACACTTGGCCCCTATATTAATTTAAGGCAAATCCATAGTAATAAGTCAGTTCACAGTAGTTAAATGAACACCCATAACAACACAGTTTTATGAAGTTTTGATCAAAACACAATTCCAGCTAATTTATTGGTGGACTAGATTCTTTCCTACATGTCAGGAAGGGAAATATATGTTGTGGCCTGCCAGCAACAGCAAAGCTAACAGCAGAATCAGACAGTGAGGAGGTTGGGGAAGAAAATGGGCCAGTCTTGGGGGCTGGGGAAAGCTCTGATGAGGGCTCTGTGTTTGAGGCAGAGAGGGAAATAGACAGCAGTGAAGCAGAGGAACAGCTGAAGCCCGTTCCCAGTGTGCACATGCGCAGAACTGCCAGAAGACAAGAACAACTCAGAAAGCAGGGTCAACTTGGGAGTAAAGCCACACCTTGGACATGATTGGCCCCTCCCATAGGAAACAAAAGAGGAGCGAACGGGGAGGGGCCTTTTGCAGGAAACAATTCATTCGTTCGGTAGTTTCAAGAGTGAAAAGTTCTGTTCGTGACTCTAAGAGACTCTGCCAAGTTTTGCCTTACTTTGTGTTTGGAAACAATTATGTGGCAGCTTGCCAAGCGAGATAAGGTGTGTTGAGAAATATTCCTTTGAAAAACCTTGCTCACTGTGAATGAAAGTAATTCACAGTTGTGTAAATAAAAGAGGTTTTGCTGGGACCAATTCCTGCTTTTTAAAGGAACCTAGGTCAGAACAATATAGTACTCATATTCCAATACATTTGTCTTAAACTATTTTCTTTAGCTACTTAGACTGTAGGGAAGATTGGACATATTTATATAAAAGGAAAGCAATTGCTTTATTTCCCAAAATAAGCAAGTTCTCAAATTAGAGCAAGAGGATCCATGGATGAATGTCAGCAGCTGCAAAGAATATTAAATCATCTCGATGTGGTTGTTATTTAATCGCCAAGCATGTAATCAATGCAGTACATTGTTCAAATGAGATCAGTCTTCTTATGTTTGGTATGTTAATTTTATTCATTGCTTTTTAGAAATATTGAATGAAATTGGAATTCATAGTAAGCATAGAGATGAGTAAGTGATCAGTGTAACACAATCAATGTAACAATTTTTCATCTCAGAATGAGGAAAAGAATATAAGTAATCCTCAGAAAAGTTATTATGCTATGTTATGTTATGCTATGCTATGCTATCCTATGCTATCCTATGCTATCCTATCCTATCCTATCCTATCCTATCCTATCCTATCCTATCCTATCCTATCCTATCCTATCCT
>WNWU01000018.1:17036030-17054858 GCA_012654045.1 Ptyas mucosa | reverse complement strand
CTATCCTATCCTATCCTATCCTATCCTATCCTATCCTATCCTATCCTCTTTCTATATATGAAGTCAATCATCTGGTTATTCCCAACTGATGTTATCTGACTACTATAAAAACACTATGCAACTTTGCATAGTTTCTACTATGCAAATGTAGAAACATTTGGAATTTGGAGAACATAGGTTGGATGCTCTTCATGGTTCCTAGATCGGAGATGGTTGCATATTCACAAAATGGCCATTGCTTTCTACTTTCCCCTTAACATCTGCCATTTCCAGAATGCTGCTTTCCACAATGAGAAATTATCTTCCTCATTTTTAATTTTTTTTTTTGTAATTAAGAGAATATATAAAAATGATGCAGCAGCTGCAAATGAAAATTTCTAGGGACTTCAAAACTACAAAATCTCTTTTTCTTTTTTCCCTCCTTCATTTCATTGGGTTGTTAATATTTTATATTAAAACTGTGCATGTGATGGAACATTTAGATCTACGTACAAGCAAGAAGATGAATGGCAGAAAGCCTAAGAATGGGTTAAAAATTAAAATGCACATTAAAGGTCTGGGAGCCAAAAATATATTTACCAGGTGCAGAAAAAGGATAACAAAGTTGGCATTGTTATCAAGTAGGCTTTTCAGGGAAGAAAATTTCATAAATGGAAAACTGCCATTGAGAAAGCACTTTCATTAGTTGCAGCTTGGTGGGAGCAGCTGAAAGAGAACCTTTGAAATATTAACAGAGCACAGAGAGGATTATATGGACTGGAACAGACATTTCTTCAAGTACCTTCAAGTCTTAAACCACATAGGGTGTTAAACATAAATGCTAATACTATTTAAATGGTTTTGGAGACTGACTGGAAGCTAATAGAGTTGTTTCAATATCATCAACCCCTGTCAAAAGCTCAGCTGCCATTTTTTAAAAGCTTTATTTATAAATAAATTTTAAATGAAGCTGTGACAAGCTATCAGTCAGCTATGCCTTGGTTCTAGATGGCCATGGATCCCTCCAGCTGTATGAACTCTGTAGTAGATGCTGAAAACAAAAAAGAGAACCCCTTCCCCAAATCTGCTGCTCTAACTTCATATTTTGCTTTGGCTGATAAGAAATTGGGAATAGAAGATGGTATAGCTTCTCACAGGATAATAGAAGAAGGGAGAGCAAATATGGAATTAGCTCAAAAGGGAAAGCCTTAAAAAACTTACATGATGGCAGATCAACAGGATTTTAGGGAGAAGAAGCTGAGCTATGGAGATACAGACTGCTGGTGAAAGAAATTTTTAAATAAAACTTGACAAAATGCTCTGCATGTGGCACATTTCATTCAATATCTTCCTATTTGAAATAATGAGATATTGGCAAATATAAGAGCCCCAGATTTTGTTCATGGCAAACAATGAATTTACAGAAATGTTTCTGGGCTTCTTTTCTTATCCATCCATCCTTCGCTGATGAAGCTCCCACTGAAGCAGAAGTAAGCAAATGGTTTTTGTTTCCTTTGAAATTTGGAACGAGAGACAGAGGAAGGGTGTTTAGGCAAACCTATGTAGATCTACATCATATTAGGCCGTATTGCAACTAGTTCAGTTTTGATTCGGTATGTTGTATGAGCACAACTACTGCAATTGGTATACCATTGGTTTAAGGAAAAGGTTTCCCCTGTCCAGTTGTGTCTGATGTTAGGGCAGGGTTCCTCAACCCCTGGACTATGGCCCAATACTGGAACTGAGTGACGTGTTGAACTCTATTTGTGTGACCAGTGGGAACATCCAAAGCTCCATTTGTTTGAGTGGTGGGGACATTCACTCACGGGTAAAGCTCCATTTATACAAGTGACGGGTACATGCAAAGCTCCATTTGTGTGAGCAGGTGATGCATACTTGCCCCCGCTTGCCTGGAACCATCCCCTTTTCTCCCTGCTGTCGCCACCACTGCTGCTCCACAAAGCCAGAAAGGTTGAGACTGCTACACTAGGGAGTAGTGCTCATATCCGTTTCTTAGCTGAGGGAGTCAGTGTTGCCCTTCCATGGTCGTGTGGCCAACATGACTATACGCCGAGACACACGGAATGCTATTATCTTCCCACTAAGGTTGTTACTATTTATCCACTCGCATTTGCAGGAGTTGGGACAAGTAACAGAAGATCATCCTGTCAGGCAGCATTTGGGTCTTGAACCCAGGCTGTCAGTTTTCCAGCTGACAAACTCAGTGTATTTAACTGCAAAACCATCATGTCTCCCAGAGGCGGTTTCAAAACCTGTCACTACTGGTTCATTCATGGGCATGGGCATTTGTGCGATACTTCTGCACATGAGCAGAAGCGTCCGGGCAGGTGGGCGGAACCTCCCGCCACCGCCGTTACCAGTTCGCCCAAACCAGGGTGAACTGGTAGCAACCCACCACTGATGTCTCCCCCCCACATTGGTTTATGGCCTAGCTCATACTGTAGAGTAAACACACCTGGCTATGCTTTATTCAATAAACTATGGCTTGGCACAATGTGGGACTCAGTCTATGTATATGTGTGTATATAAAAAAAAGAGTCAAAACCAAACAAATCACTTTATAGCTCAGCATTATGTCTCAATCAAATAATTAGAGATTGTCCATGATACCATGGTCTAAACAAATCTGGCTTTGACCGGAGAGATATTACATATAACTAGCCCAAGAGGAAATGAGTGTTGAGGGAAGAGGTGGATGGATGTTTTAATGAGATATCCAGAGCAGTTTATTTTGTACTAAGTTTTTAGGAGAACCGACTAAGGGCTTTGTAACTGAGTATAGCTATATGGCATCAATTTTATGGTGATGCCTTGGACAGTTTGTCAGATTTCCAAAGATTTGAACAGCCTCCCCCCAAAAACTAGGAGCTTTTCCTGTAAGATTTTCTTGAAATATCAACTTGACTAAATATAAATCCATAACATTATTAATAAATCAGCTTGATAGAGCTTTGTTGTCAAAGGCTGTTACTCAGGTGTGAAAAACTTTGCAGTATGTCTTGTTTGGTGACAGCAGATTGGAAACTTATTAGCAGGCTGAAGAGCATAGTTGTGTCATTCGGTTTATGGTATGATTGCTAGGATATTTGAAATGACTCAACTGATCAACTAATGCGTTCATTATTTTCCAGAAGAGAATTCGTATGAATTGTCATACAATAACTCACATTTAAATGAAAATGTCTTTCTTTTTCTACATTTCAATCTCAGTATGTACACACAATCTTTTAAAACCAGTTCTTGGTATCGTCTCATTTTTATTGAGTCCCAAGTGAGAGTGGGTGCATACTTTCTGAGAAAGCTGTCAGAAATATAATATTAACTGCTTACCCTCTTACCTAATTATTATTCAAAGTGCCAAGAAGCTACTTCATTTCTCATGGGTTATCATTTGTTTCTTAAGTTTCTGCAAGCAAACAACCTTATTCTATAGCCTAATGCAAGGATTTCTATTCTATTTTGTTCATGTGGAGCCTGGTTAATGCAAACAGTAGCTATGGTGCTAAGACGATCCCTCAAATATGTAACGTGATACAGATGTGTGCACATGCATATATAGCTAGATTCACCTATCCTACTGACCTAAAACCACATTCTTAATAAAATGTGTGAAAGCTGCTGTTAGGGTTTGTAAATCATGATACACATCTTCGCGATATGTCTGAGCATAGCCAGTCATAGCTTATTCAATAAACTATGGCTAAACACCATGATTTAGGATCAAAGAAACATTCATTCTTAGCAACTTGGAAATGTGCCGTATGAAAAAATGTATTATAATGTATTATAATGTTGTGATGTAAACTCTGCTCTTTATGTATTTGAGTGAAATACACAACTCTGTATGTAGGCAGAAATCATGGTATAGATTTTGTAATTTTGGCGTTATAGTGGTTAGGAACAAATACCAATGATTAGAAGCCTATGATTTATTACAGTCAGGACGTTTCTGTCTCTGTCCTTCCAGTAAATATAAAATAGGAAAATATGATTTATTGATAGCACAATTTATTTCTCCATTAAATTAAATGCAATGAAACCATGCCTTAGCAGTTCAGTCCTCAAGAATATACTTCAAAGTTAAGACTCACCGAATTTGGGGAGAGAGGATGCGGCTTGCTCCCATGTAAATAGTAAAAGCTACTTTTGTAAACACTTACACTAACAAACATTTTGTTTTCACTAAACATATTGTGAATCAAAATAAGTTTTTCCAAAAAAAATGTTTTGAACTGTCAATTTCTTTATTAAAAAAGAATAATTTTGCAGCTCAAATGTTTGTGCTCCTGGAAGATGAAAGGCTGAATCAAATTGACAGGTACAACATGTGATTGGCCTTGCCCTGATTTCTATTTAGCTGTTGCTAGAGATTTAGAAGATGGCAACTGAGTGTTGGAGTCTAGTTTTTATTTATTTCAAAGAAAACAGGAGAGGAAAGGTAATAAATGATTTTACTTATCTCCCTTCCACTGAATCACATCTTGCTTTATATTTTTCAGAAAAATACAATGCCAGAAAATACAATCTCAAACAAGTACCTATTGAAACAAAAAGAAAAATTTCAGAAACAATCTGAAAATATGGTCAAAGGTACCATATTTTTTTTCTTTCCATTCAAGCATGTCTGATTCTTGGACACTGTCTGGACAAGGCTCGGCTGTTTTCTTGGTAAGGTTTTTTTTTTTTAGAAGTAGTTTACTATTGCTTTCTTTGTATAGTTGAGAGAGAGTGACTGGCCCAAGGTCACCCAGCTGGTTTTGTGCAAGGTAGGACTAGAACTCACAGTCCCT
This sequence comes from Ptyas mucosa, assembly GCA_012654045.1. Taxonomy (NCBI): domain Eukaryota; kingdom Metazoa; phylum Chordata; class Lepidosauria; order Squamata; family Colubridae; genus Ptyas; species Ptyas mucosa. The sequence goes on along the minus strand of WNWU01000018.1, from coordinate 17,050,068 downwards.
GGTTTCTAGCCTGTTGCCTCAACCACCACACCAAACTGGCTCTTCTAATATGCCACTATTAAAAAAATAAACTTAATTGAGATCCTGCTTTCTGGGGAAAAGCTGCATTGTACTATATAAGGCAATTGCTCAAAAGGCAATTCCACATGGCATCCTCAACTGCTTGTCTCTCATGCTGCTTCTAGCTTTTCCAAAAGCCTATTTAACAATTTCTACTCTGGATTGCAGTAATTTGGCAATAGGACCAATTTGTTTATCAGTTTGGATTGTATTCACTACAGGCTCTGATTGGTAATTCCTTTGCTTCTTGCCCTTCCAAAGCAGGTATACCTGGCTTTTCGCTACAGGTATGGTATTGTTCCCTCATCCTGTACTCTGTTCCTTTCCTTTGCTTTCCCAGATATTTGAATCATCCCTCCAAGTTATTTCATTTGATATGAGCACAGACTCTTTTCCCTCTTATTCTTTATATAACCTTATTGCCTTGATGCTATCATGAATACAGCAAAGAGAACACATTCCACTATAGGGAGCTGATAGTTCAGGTTCACAGGATCAAAGAAACAGCATTTGTTAGAACTTTGTAACTTCATTCCAAAGCATTATAATATAAATGTTTTTAATATTTTTTAAAAGAAAAGGGAACCATTGTACTACTGTGGAAAAAAAGGAGAATATGCTTTACCTAGGTGCCCTTTGGGGAATATAAGCATGGGGTGAAGGTGGCATGGCAGATGGGAAAAATATTGATCAAGAGACTTCACTGGATTGCATGACCTTTTTTTAGAACAACCGAGTTGGAAGGGACCTTGGAGGTCTTCTAGTCCAACCCCCTGCTTAGGCAGGAAACCCTACACCACTTCAGACAAATGGTTATCCAACATCTTCTTAAAAACTTCCAGTGTTGGAGCATTCACAACTTCTGGAGGCAAGTTGTTCCACTGATTTGATGGACTTGATGGACTACGATTGGATTGCCTCAAGAAAGAAGAAAAAAGGAAGCCACTGACCAACTGGAAACATTGCAGCATAGGTGTCCCAAAGGTGCTTTTTCAAAGGGCAACTGGACTTTGTTTTTCCTTGAAGACACTTCACATGTCATCCAAGGAGCTTCTTCAGTTCATGGACCAGGGCATTCTCATGTGAATGTTAGTAATTATGCAATAAATGGTGACTTGTGTACATAGTTTTTTATGCAGAGGACTGTATTTGGAGATGCCAATTTATGAAAATGACATCTACAAAAATGCTTGTTTATCTTTAGTTCAGAGGTTCTCAAGAAATTTAGGAACATCCCAATTGGAATGCTTACCTTGATCTATTCATGTGTGGAGCTTTTTATATAGTTATATAGTTCATTTTGATTAAGGCACTGAAGTCTTAATGCATGTCAAGATTCATTCTAAGCTACGCACTAAGCAGGGATGGATAATAACTGCAACCTCAGCTGGATTTGCTTGTCACCTTGACTGTGGACAGGCTGCTGGTAGGAATTCATATGTAATCCTTAAACATGAAAAAATTAATGGTTTTATATCCTAGGTTGCAGTCAATCTTTAGCTATATCTAACATAATCATCTTTAAGGGAAACAAGCCAAAATTAAGTCTACTTAATATCTGTGAAGATATCTGTCTTTTCATTTTATGTTTTATCTTAATGCTATCTCATTAGGTGATAATATAGTAAGACTTTCAACTCTCCTTTATTTATATATTTATTATATGGGGGAATGGTTCAACAGAATATGAAGAGTATGTGGAGTATTATATAAAAGAGTATTTGTGGACTGAAAAATAGTATTCAGATATCTCTTAAGAGAACCGTTGGCTTTGTATTGTGTAAATCAAAACTGTTAAAATGCTTCAGCTGAATATCTTTTGGAAATGTGAATACAACTGATGATATTCAGCCTTCATTAAAGAGGTACTTGTTGAGTTAGTACGGTGAAGGTTAAGAGGAGATGAAAACCTGATGATTTGAAGGAGTCTTGTGCTTTGTTCCACATTCATAGAGTTGTAAAACGAGTATTTTTCAGGCAATTATTCTATCCATAATTCATTGAAATAAAAGGGTGGATGGCTTGAGTTTCCCACCATGCATCCTTATTCATAATCATATGTCAATATGTGAATGTACAGTACAGCACATTCAGACAGATGTGGGAAAGAGGATCTTTTTCTTTTTATAATATTTTTTTACTGAAACTTACAAAGATAAAGAATGAATACAAACTAAGAAGATTATAAAAAGTAAAAAAATAAAAACTGCAGAGAAAAATGAAAAAGACATATAAAGAAATAATTCTCTCCTCCTACCAGACAAATAGAAATAACTTTAGTAGCTTGTCACTGCCTCTGATATTTCAACAAAAAGATGATTTCCCCCATATCTTATTTCTCATCAATAAACACATTATAGTCTCATCATTCAGTCCTATTTATCTAAAGTCAATTAAAAATTACCAGAAGTAATAACAAATATATTTTAACCTTAGTTACATAAATCATTTTATATTCCTTTCCTTTTAACACAGTAAACACTTTTAGCATGTCTAAAAATACAGAAAAACATATTCCTGTATCTTATCTCTTAACTATAAACAAATCTTTAAAGCCTTGTTATTCATTCCTAGTAAAAAAAGTCCATTAAGTACTACCAGAATCATCATATATATTTTAATCTTGATCAAATAGAGCCATTTTATATTGCTTCCATTTAACTTTGTCTGATTCTTAATTCCTTCAAATAGACTCCTACATGTTGATTACTTTCTCCTCTCCAAAACTCCTTCACAATTTAACACATCTCTTTTCTAAGTCTAAGATATAAAATCTATCCAAGTCATTCTTCTGATTTATTATATGTATGTCCCTTTTTATTAAGATATTCATAGATTTGCGTTGTAAATCCTTTGTAACATCATTTCCCATATTATTTTTGTAGCCTGACATTTTAAAATTTATTTCCAAGTCCACATTAAAATCATCCTTAGTCTCTGTTTTATCCAGTAAAATATGCTCCTCTTTCATAACTTCTTTTGAATTCATTTTTATAATAATAGATATTCTAAAGAGTAATTTTTGAATATATTATCCCCAAATACCCTTGAATTTTGAATTCCTCCACAGTCAAATAATATTGTTTCATTCTCTATTAATGGGTCTCTTCTCTTTTAATTATAACCTTTAGTTCACTCTGTTTCCGTGGAGCCAACCTTCAGAGTCTCCTCATATCATGTTTTGCTTTTCTAATAGTAAATGCTTTCTCACAAGAACATTTCAGTTACTTTCAAAATCTTCATGTTTTTGTAAAATTTAAAACATCTCATAGAAGTATTCTTGTAATGAATATTTCAAGTTTGTCTACTCCCCTAATTTGTTTATCATTTTCCAAAATCAACATTCTAGTCGCTGTTAACATAATACGTAAACATGCATGAAACTTTCTTTGTCAAGGCTAGAAGGAAACTCACCTAGTGTAAAGAAACTTGCCGTTCTAAAGATTCTTAATATCCAAAAAGCCATTAACAAGCAATTTCCTAAAGTGGTTAAGAAAGGAAGCATGCAAATCCGGTGTCCTTTTGAAGGTGTTGAATCCTGGTTTAGATGAGATTACTTTCTTCTGGCTCCTAGAGTGCTGAACCACACCAGAGGTCACTATTTTATGGTCTCCTTGCTGGGAGTGCTCTGCGGAGGAATTCAGAGTACTTGATCCATTCACCGGGTCCTCTTTCTGCTGTGGTCATTGTCTCCAGTCTTGTGGGGCTGTTTTCAGCCCACCATTACTTTCCTGAAAGTCTGGAAAGAAGTTCTTTTTCCAGTGTTATGGAGTATGTTGCAGACAGATGCACTATGCTTTAAAACAGGGGTCTCCAGCTTGGCAACTTTAAGCCTGTAGGACTTCAACTCCCAGAATTCCCCAGCCAACTGGCTGGGGAATTCTGGGAGTTGAAGTCCTACAGGCTTAAAGTTGCCAAGGTTGGAGACCCCTGCTTTAGAAGAACCACCGTTTCTAAAGTGGATAATCATCATGTTAATCAACAATCTCTGCTGACATGAAAGAGATGTCTATCATATTGTGATGAAAATGTAGCTGGATTCTGGATCCTGAGATACACTGGGATAATTCATACTAAATTTATATTTCCCTGGATGAGATCAGAGGGTTCTCTGGAACTTGCAGGCAAGCTAAAGGATATGTTATGACAATAATACAAAAAAAATGTTTGCCATTTATATAAATGTTCATAATAAGATAACATTTTCAACCATTTCCCCTAAATCAGAGTTGTTTCAATGATCAGGCACCTAAGGGTTACCTGTGACCTATTTTTTTGAAATGTTCTTGGGAAGTGAGAGATCCCGGGATAATGTTTCCCCAGTTCTATATGGGAGTGTATGTGTCTCAGAATCTTGTCCTGTCAATTTAAACTTTTTTTTTTGAATGGCATTATAAAGCTGACATGATTTTGTACTTGTTGATTCTCGGTGCTAGCCTAGAAATCTGAGATTTCTAATTCAAAATTCAGAGAATGCTGTAGCTTTTGGTAACCATTTGCTCAGCAGAAATGGATAAATGGAAGCGTAAATGCAGAAAATCTAGCTCCCTTCCATAAAAGAAACATTACTGAATTCAGCATGGGATCTCTCATTATTTATGAACACCTTATTCCCTTTATACAACCTCTCTGAAATGTGACATAGCTATTCTTTACCATAGGGGTCATCATTGCTGCAAATCTTATCACATTCTATCTCAAAACAACAAAACAATCCACTTTTAAATCTCTACACCAATTTCAATGAAATTTGACATGCTTCACTCTCTAAAGAGGCCAAACCTATCTGCAAAGTTCTTCCCATTACACTGACAAGGAAAAGGCTATAACCAGTGGTGAAATCCAATTTTTTTTACTACCAGTTCTGTGGGTGTGGCTTGGTGGGTGTGGTGTGGCTTGGTGGGCATGGCTTGGTGGGCATGGCAGGAGAAGGATATTGTAAAATCTCCATTCCCACTCCACACTGGGGCCAGCCAGAGGTAGTATTTGCTGGTTCTCCAAAATACTCAAAATTTCCGGAACCGGTTCTCCAGAACCTGTCAGAACCTGCTGGATTTCCCTCTGGGCTATAACCATTTGTATTTCCCTAGTGCTAGACTATGAATAAAATCCATTCTCAGTCCAGGCAATGAATTGGCCTGGACTGTCTTTGGAGTATCTGTGGAGTTCCTCAGAACAGATTGGGCCATTTCAAAAAGATTGAATCTCTTTGCATACTTAGAATTGGTGGGCAAATTTTCCCACCAATATTCTGAACTGGTCAATTTGCAGTACTTATGTAAGTTACTCGATTGGTTTGCAATTTAACACTTAGATAATCATTTGCACACTTCAGTAGTTTCCTTTTGTCAGTTTAATCAGTGCTCTAATTATATTAAACTTTGATCTCTATGCTGAAATCCTTTATCAGGCCTCCAGATCTACTGCTTTTTTCAGAACAGATGTATTCTTGAGCCACAATGTAATAGAAATTGTATAACTATATATGGACAGCTGTCATTTTTTTAGTTTTTGCCATAAGCTGACCGGCCGCCCTGTGGGAGTGCAGGAGGATCCCTTGGAAGGCAGAGCCGAGGATTTCGGACAATACCTGTATGACAAAATCGCTCAGATCCGGGGAGATTTGGACTCTGACTGGATAGATCCGGGCAGGGTGACGAGGAACAGTCTTGAGAATGTTACCTGGGAAGAATTTGACTCTGTGACTTCTGATGATGTGGACAGGATTTTGGGGAGACTTAGTGCAGCCACATATTTACTGAACCCGTGTCTCTCCTGGTTAGTACTGGCTTCCCGGGAGGTTACACGAGGCTGGCTCCAGGGTATTATCAATGCTTCGTTGTGTGAGGGTTACTTCCCCGCTGCCTTGAAAGAGGTGGTGGTGAGGCCTCTCCTCAAGAAGCCTTCCCTGGACCCGGCAATATTAGCCAACTATCGTCCTGTCTCCAACCTTTGCTTTATGGCGAAGGTTGTTGAGAGTGTGGTCGCGCGACAGTTTCCACAATTCCTGGAGGAAACATCTTATCTAGATCTGTTCCAGTCGGGTTTCAGGTCTGGGCACAGCACGGAAACGGCATTGGTTGCATTGGTAGATGATCTCTGGAGGGCTCGGGACAGGGGTTATTCCTCTGTTCTAGTCCTGTTAGATCTCTCAGTAGCTTTTGATACTATCGACCATGGTATCATGCTGCCCTGGTTGGAGGAATTGGGGATGGGGGGCACCGTGTTATGGTGGTTCTCCTCCTTTCTCTCTGACCGGTCGCAGTTCCTGTTGGCAGGGGGGCAGAGGTCGACCTCGAGGCCTCTCATTTGTGGAGTGCTGCAGGGATACCACCAGTACGCTGATGACACCCAGCTGTACATCTCCACCCCAGGCCACCCCAACGATGCCCTTGAAGTGATGTCCCAGTGCCTGGAGGCTGTGCAGATCTGGATGGGGAGGAACAGGCTCAAGCTCAACCCTTCCAAGATGGAGTGGCTGTGGTTCCCGGCATCCTGATATAGTCAGTTGACTCCATCACTGACTATTGGGGGCGAGTCTTTGGCCCCTGTGGAGAGGGCCCGCAATCTGGGAGTCCTCCTGGATATACAGCTGTCCTTGGAGGAACATCTGACGGCTGTAACCAGGGGGACCTTTTGTCAGGTTCGCCTGATTCGCCAGTTGCGGCCCTTTCTTGATCGGGATTCCCTGTGCACAGTCACTCACGCCCTCGTCACCTCTCGCCTAGACTACTGTAACGCTCTCTACATGGGGCACCCCTTGAAGAGCACCCGGAGGCTCCAACTGGTTCAGAACGCAGCCACGCGGGTAGTGACGGGAACAGCATGGCACTCCCACATAACACCGCTCCTGCACAAGCTGCACTGGCTCCCAGTGGTCTTCCGGGTGCGCTTCAAGGTTTTAGTTATTACCTTTAAAGCGCTCCATGGAATAGGGCCTAGCTATCTTTGAGACTGCCTGCTGCTACCGATGACCTCCCATCGACCCGTGCGCTCCCACAGAGAGGGCCTCCTTGGGGTGCCATCAGCCAAACAATGTAGGCTGGTGACCCCCAGGGGGAGAGCCTTCTCTGCGGGGGCACCTACCTTCTGGAATCAGCTGCCCCCAGAGATAAGAAGAATCCAAGACCTCAGTGGCTTCTGCCGTGTCCTTAAAACCTTCCTTTTCCAATAAGCTGGGCTGGCTTAAAAAGATTTTTAAATGTTTTTAATTGGTTTGTTACTTTTTAAAGTATGGGCCAAATTTATATATATTTTTAATTGTTTTTTAATGTTCATATTCTATGTTTTTTAATTCTGGCTGTACAGCGCCCTGAGTCCCCAGGGAGAAGGGCGGTATATAAGTTCAAAATAAAATAAAATAAAATAAAATAAATCAGAAGTTTGATGTGAAGATAGAACTGAAATTAATATTTGCTAACATATAGTAGCTGAAACATGACAACCTTTCATATTGCACTATTTGAATTTCAGATGTGGATTTCTAGAAGATACCTGTAAACTTGAATTATTTGCATCTCTTAATTATTTCACCCATCATGTGTTAATTTAATACTCTTACCAGTCTTACATTAGTCCATACCAACTCACAATTATCACTTGACAAGTGTTGGAAGAAATGTCCATCTGGGTTCAGTTCCAAGTGGGGAGAAAGACATGGAAACATGGAGGCTGCTTGGAAGGATGGTTTAATGGTGAACAGGACCACATGGGTTTGAAGTCCTGGGTAGCTGACCACATGGAGTGGTGAGTGAGAGATATTTATACTCTCTCTTGGGCCTTGCCTTGAGCTTCCTGTTCCTGGATCCTATTGATTGCAGAGTCCTGTGTGGAGTCATGTTTGTCTGAATCAAATTTGATTGAACCTTGCTGCGTGATGGCTTAGTTGTGCCATGTGGTGAGCTCTGTTGATGGATAATCCTATTATGTCCTGGAGGGACATAATTATGTCTTAATCTCATTACCCTGGAGCTCAGGTCTTTTGTTTTGTAGATAGGTTGGCCCAGTCTTAATGTGCATCAAATATCTGCTGGGGGCAGGGAGCTGTTCTTTGTCTTTAAAAAACTCTCCTTTTCTCATCCAGGGAAATATAATATTCTGCCTTTTTAATATTTCCTAAAATATTTCATTTTTCTAGGAGGGGTGGGTGCTAACTTTCTTCATAAGCTTTTCCATAAATATTACAACTATTAGATCTATTATGCAGTGTCACTCTAGTGAATGAAATTTAACTATTTTTTTCAATGGATGATATATTATCTACTGGTAAGTCCCATCCTTCCTTTTTCTGCAACTGTTCCACCTCAAATCTGTCCTGGAAATGGGACAACAGGGAGGGAAGATTTAGAGGACACAGGAAATGGGCTGGGATGCTGCTTAAACTGAGATCTACTAGCATGACATTGGGTATAACTAATCATATTCCGATCATTATAATTAATATAGATAGTTGTCAGTGAAAAACACATTTTAACTAACAAAGAACCCTGATGAAGAAAGTGTTAGCTAGTTTTGGAAACATTTTCAACGTTGACCCTAAATTTTAGACCACAATTTTGTCCAAATATTCAAATGACTGTGGTCAGGAATAATCTGAGCTGTGGAGCTCATGGAAAGCGTTTGAATAGGTTACTCTATGTCTACTTCTCCATTAATGATTTAGAGTATTTTTATGCTAACATTGAAGTGATATATAGGTTGTTCTCATTGCTGTTATTTTGGTATAAGGATGATAGGACGACTCTAAAAGTCACTTTGTCACTAGTAAGAAAATTATGTGTCTCAGCTTGACTGATAGATCATGCATAAAATCTTCTGTTTAATCATCAGCATCTATGGGTAAAAAGCTGAGCCTGCTGATTAGAACAAAAATAGTTGGCTAGAATGATCAATAATCTTATTGTTTAGGTTATGTATGGTAATACCCTAAGCTCCTTCAACTGTTAGGGCATGTTGGTAGTGAGGACATTTAAATATTTTGCTTTTTCATTTATATACAAAATATCTACTAGACCAAAAAAAGTAAATAGTGTGATATAATGTGATCCATAAGTAATTCCCACCTAAAAACTGTGGGTCTGATGTTTGCTTTGATAGGAGATCCATGTAGAGATTCTCTCCACATTCCTTAAAACCTATACTGAGTACAGATCAAACATATTTATGGGAAATAGATTGTATGCTTGAGCATAGGATTACAGTGCAAGCATAATCAAGGCAAACTGCCTCAGGCATCTTGAAAAATGTATAGAGGATTGAACCCTGAATATTTAACTCGAACATTAGGGGTGCTCAATAGTGATTTCAAAACAACCTGTAAACCCCCCCCCCATTTTTTTGCTAATATGAAGTAGCAGTTGAGATGTTGGATGAAGACTGGAAAGATTCAGGTTCATCCTGAGCTATGGAGATGAACTTTCCATAGCTCAGGATTTCCATAGTTCAGGACTTTCCAGTCACTCTCTCTCAGAAAAAGCAGGATATGGGTCTAAACAATTAACAATAAACCTGATGTAGAAATATTGAATATGGTTCTAACCATGCTTGGTCAGATTCAGTACTCATTTTACATTAACATTGCTTTCTAGGTTTACTTCATACCCAAGAAGTCCTCAGGAAATCAAGCTTTCTCCCCACTTCCCCTAGATCAGGAAACAAGGAAAGAACATTCAAGTGCAATTTGGTCTAAGGCCCATGCTCCAACCCCCATTTCAAAAGTTGATTTGGGTCTCAATCAAACTGCCATGATCTATTTGGGAATCCTCCATCACATTCTGGAAACTATGTAGTTCCATGATATACCTGGTATGGACTCTCAAATAGCTTATTCTTCTTGCAAAGTTTTATGACAAACCTTTTGAATTTTCTGAGCATCACAAGGGAAAAATATTAATGTAATATAAAAATAATAATAAAAATAATAATGTAATACCTGAGCCATAAATCATATTTCAGGATCCCCAAAACAAAAAATGGATCTAATGTGTGGCTTCCAGAATGTATTGGATCCTATAGGCCCATGTTGTCATGGCCATCATGTACTTTGGAGCTGCTAATGATCTTCTCCTTAGGGAAGGCAAGTTGAAGTTCTCAAAGAAAGATCAGCCTCAGGGACTCCACTGCCAAATTGTGTGATGAGGTTCAGCAGGCCAAACAAGGAAATTGCCTTGCAGCAAGGCAGACAGTACAAAGAGCAATGTACCTATCGTGTCTCTATAATTGAGCTTTACCAGTAAAGCTGATATCTGACGACCCTTAATGCCGACAGAGTCTCCCAAATGAAAACTGTCATTCCATCTCTTCTGAGTTTGGAGCTGGCACGAAATCCAAAATCCAGATGGGCACATCTCTGAAACGAGGAGATCCCTATTTATATGACAAAGGACAGTCCACGCTGCACAATCACTCAGCCCAAGGAAGCTCTTGAGTCTCCAAAAGGTTAAATGTGATGCTGACTGTAGAAATCCATCTTGAAATCCCTGCATCCAGTTATTTAGCCAAACAGGTATTCACATTTTTTTTTATCACTTTAGTTTTCATTAGAAAGAACTCAATCACTGCTCAGCACACTCTTTGTGCTGTTTTTATTAGCATTCAAATGCTTCATTTACTGGAAAGAGGCAAAGAAGGGAGCTAGAGATAAAAATGAACACATTTTCTCCACCATCATCCTTGAAATTTTTTGATCCTCCTCTTGTTTCCCCTCCTCCTCAGATTAAAAATATTGGGTGGTTTCATCAATAAAAGGCAGTTCAGTCAGTCCCTCTATATCAGAAATACAGAAAGAAAAACAAGGAGCAAAAAAACAGTATTAAATATGTGCTGGACCTGCAGAATAATTGCTTATACCGCATGTCAACTTTCTGCTTTTTTCTTCCTTTATTATTGCTATTGACAATTTGACTTTTTATCACTATTTTACAATCTAAATGGGTTGCTGGCAAGAACTCTGATCAATTCCAAGAGCCATATGTCAAAATTCTGCTGTCGGCATCAGCCTCCTGCCCCTTCTGTTTTTTAAAAGGCAAAACGAATGTGGGACACATGCCGAATTAATCTAATTAAGGTTTTTAGTTCTCCCTAAATTCCATCTACCAGAATTTCAAAGCATTATGTTGTCAGTGTGTGACAATGTTCTATGTCCAGCTGTGAAATAATATTGAGCTGAATAAAGAAAAGTGTTAATTTTCACTTGTCTTTTATTTTCCAATTATTTAACAACTCAGTAACAACAAGAACAAAAGCCTTTGTCTCTTTCCATGTGGGTATTTGACATGTCTCAAAGATTGTCCAGCATTTATACTTAACTAAATAGCTCCTATCTTTCCAATAGGAATTGCCAACATTTTTGTGTATCCAGCTCTGAATATCTTTACTGTGGCAGGAGTCTCATTGAACAAAATAGAACTCAGTTTTAAATAAGCATACTTATGGTGAAGGGAAAACACCAGCCTCTTTTTGAGTAAGCCACAGTAGCAGAGTTTGTGTTTGCTGATTCAGTGCCTGCTGAGCATAAGGGCTGGTCTGAGGAAGGAGCTGATGTGGGGATTGGAGACAATTGAGGGAGACATCATAGGATAACAAAGAGAAACCTATGAGAACACATCTCCTGTATTACTCTCATCAAGCCTCTAAACAAACTCCCCACCAAACTCCATGGTGGGACTCCAGCTTATTGCCTGGGCAAAGAAGAATGCTGGTCCTTGAAACAGGAAATCCTTTTTCAGAAGGGAGAGAGGGAGGAACCAGAGGCTACACAAGTAAGAAGTTGCACTCTTGAGACTTACTGTTGGTGCAAGAGCAGGAGATCAAGCCTCAGACTACCAGATCAGTTGACTCCTTGACACCAGATCCAGTGGACTGCTTAGGCTCCAAAGAGTGTATTTTTTTATTTTCAGCCATTATCCTTGATTGCTGAAGGCACCATGGAGCAAAACCTTCAGTAGGTTTTCCATGTCTTTGGAGACTCCAGGGTTGGCTTTGTTACTCACTAACCACTTCCCACTTTTCTGTCTACAAGAATCTCTGCCACACTGATGTCCAAGGCTGAATGAAGAAGAGGCCTGGTTAGTGGGCCATTTGCAAAACGCAAGCAACTGACCCATGAAAAGAATATCAGAGGGGATCTTCAGTGTGCTAAATTACAGCAATATATGTTGGGTGCTCCATCATAAAACCTGTGCTTATTCTTGATTGGTTGGATTGGTTGCAGAACTCTCAGATACCTGATACCTGTTCCTCGTGCCTATATTCATAGCAGACTCTGCCTAACTATAACTAAGAGGGTCAGGGAAGATGGGACTGCAGCAGTGAATTCAAGTCAAGGTGATGACTCCTCTTATGAGCTTGTTCAAGTATGACCACACCTACTTGCAGACCAGGTGACAAACAAAATAGACAAACAAAACAAACACTCTGTAAAGTTTGGAATGATGCAAACAAAGCTGGCAAGAGTATACACAGTAACATCAGTTGGAATGGAATAGGTTTGCCAGAGAGGAGAGAGTCTGCTATGAATATAGGCACAAGGAACAGGTATCAGGTATTTGGGAGTTCTGCAGATGGGGATACCCTTGTCTTGAACCTTCCTGCCAAGTTTCTTCCTCACTGCATAGAAATAAAATTGGAGAAGATAAGGAACAATGAAGATATAGATGCTTTATTTCAAAGAGTAGTTGCTGTGCACTACTGGCCAGAATAAGAGTGTGGCCCCTTAACTGATTGGGAAGGCCTCAAAAGCTTTTAGCATTTTGGGAGGCTGATAGGTATAAACTCTGTGTGAGAAATTAGAGGATTCAGCCTCATGACTATTAATTCAGTTCCAAAGAGGGCATTCTATGCTCCACCCTGGTCCATGCTAAAAGAATACTGGACTTTCATTCAACACCACTTTAATTGGTGATCAATGTAGGAACCAGCTTATTGGCTTGATGGCCATTTCCTTTCTTTTAATAGTTTACAACTGGAAATTTCTTCTATGGTTTGAGATTACATCTGCCAAAATTTTAAATGCTTATATATAAGCTACAAAGACTTTTAGACCAGATACTCTTCAGTTTCCTGTCCTGGGTACGCCCATCTGTTCCTTGCCATCATTTCCATCATTATCTGTTCTCCTTTTACCATTCATTTGGAGAAGATTAATGAAGTACATCAGAAAACAGAAGAGTCCTTCTGAACAGGCCAAAGATCTGCCTAGCTCTGTATTCCATTTCCTAAAGTGGCAACCAGTCATCTCTGACTGCAATAGCATCCCATGGTCAGAACACCACCTTTCCCAACAACTGATATTCAGGCTCTGAACAGGCTTCATTCTAGAGTTCCAAGAAGGCTCCACACCCAGTTGCATCACTCAGGTGACCCTGATGACACAGATAAAACTCCAGGTGGCCTTAACAACTCACTAAAAGAACGCAAATGACCAGCTGTCTGCAAGTAGTATGATTCCTTCCATTCCCCACCATCCATAAGAAGCTTCTTGGATAAGAAGTGAAATGTCTTCAAAGAAAAACCAAAAAGTCCAGTTGCCTCTTGAAAAAGCACCTTTGGGATGTGTTTTGGCTTAAAGTGCAACCTTAGTTTAATCGGTTTCATGACTTCCAACTTGATCTTTGTTGCATCTTGGTTACGTACAGTAACATTTCATTTTTCATAGCTACTCCTCCCTGAGAACACACAGCATTTCTCTCTCCTTGCCTTATTTTTTTCTGCCAAATACACTCTTTTATTTTTTTTTCTGTACACAGTAGAGAGAGTTATTGCCTTTGGTCATGTTTTAAACCTGTCTGATGGTATCTTAAACTAGTGACTGAGTACCAGTGATTGTTTGGTGCTTGCAATATGTCTTTTTGGAAAGGGCCTTTTCTCTTAGAAAGCTGTAATGGTAGAAAAAGAAGCTGAAGGAATTTTATTAGCCTCTTCAATCAAAAGTTTTTCTTTCTTTCTTTCTTTCTTTCTTTCTTTCTTTCTTTCTTTCTTT
>WNWU01000018.1:16972104-17026637 GCA_012654045.1 Ptyas mucosa | reverse complement strand
ATAGAATAGAATAGAATAGAATAGAATAGAATAGAATAGAATAGAATAGAATAGAATAGAATAGAATAGAATAGAATTCTTTATTGGCCAAGTGTGATTGGATACACAAGGAATTTGTCTTGGTGCATACGCTCTCAGTGTACATAAAAGAAAATATATATTCGTCAAGAATCACAACACTTAATGATAGTCATAGGGAACAAATAAGCAATCAAATCATATTACGAAACAGTCAATATAAATTGTAAGGATACCAGCAACAAGGTTATGGTCATAAGTGGGAGGAGATGGGTGATAAGAATGATGAGAAGATTAATAGTAATGCAGACTTAATAACTAGTTTGACAGTGTTGAGGGAATTATTTGTTTAGCAGAGTGATGGTGTTTGGGAAAAAACTGTTCTTGTGTCTAGTTGTTCTAGTGTGCAGTGCTTTATAGCGTCATTTTGAGGGTAGGAATTGAAACAGTGTATGTCCAGGATGTGAAGGGTCTGCAACAGGGGTGGTTTCTACTTACCTTTACTACCGATTCACATTGCGCCCGCTTCTGTGCATGCGCAGATCACCTATAATGATGTCTGGGTCAGTGGATGGAGCCTCCCACTGGTTTTACTACTAGTTCTTGTGAACCGGTCTGAACTGGAGGCAACCCACCACTGGTTTCACCTGCTGTTTCCTGTCTGTTAAGAAGCTTATGATCCACTTATAAGTGTGTTCAGGTACCACTAGCTGGTTTAACTTAGTTAGAAGAATGTCTGGAATGATGGTGTTGAATGCTGAACTAAAGTCTAAAAGAGTAGGTCTTTGGAGATTCAAGATGTTGTAGGATGTAGTGCAGAGCCATATTAACAGCATCATCTGTTGATCTATTTGCTAGGTATGCAAATTGCAGGGGGTCTAACAGCGCATCCATGATGGTTTTCAAGTGGGACAGCATTAGCCTTTCAAAGGTTTTCATAACTACAGATGTTAGAGCAACTAGTCTGTAGTCTTTCAGCTCCTTGATGGTGGGCTTCTTCGGCACTGGGATGATAGGAGAGCGTTTGAAGCAAGAAGGAGCATAGCATATCTCTAGCAATTTATTGAAGATACGGGTGAAGATGGGGGCCAATTGGTCAGCACAGACTTTTAAGTAAGAAGGAGTTATCTTGTCTAGGTCTGGAACTTTTCCTGGAAACATACGAAGCAACCCTCCCTTGTATCAGATTAGACAAATGGTCTGTTTACTCCAACTTTTACCATCATACCTCCCTTTAGTACAATCTTAATGTACTAAATGAAGGGCCTTGGTAGTACAGTGGTTTAAAGCACCCTGTTATTAATACCAGCTGCCTGCAATTATTGCAAGTTTGAATCTCACCAGGCTCAAGGTTGACTCAGCCTTCCATCCTTTCTAAGGTAGGTAAATTGAGGACCCAGTTTGTGGGGGCAATAAGCTGACTTTGTATAAATATACAAAAGTATGAAGGCTATTGCTTAGCGCATTGTAAGCCGCCCTGAGTCTCCGGAGAAGGGCGGCATATAAATCAAATTTAAAAAAAAATGTACAGGGCAGTACTTTAGCCAAAAGTAGGCAGAGCCACATTCTTTGATATCTACCTACAAGATAGATTGCTTGAAGAAAGCTTTTGAAATTAAGCCAAGGGCAATAAATCCTAGACCAGTATTCAGATTTGACAACTTCATGGTGTGTGGACTTCAACTCCCAGAATTTCCCAGCCAGTATGTTCTCAAGTTTGAAAAATACTGATCTAGACCCTTGGTCTATACTGACCTCTGATAGTTCCCTAGCATTTGAAAGTTAGTTGGATATACCAACACCACTTTTAGAATTGTGTAATTTGCCATGAATATACTAAAACTCTTCTCTACATTTTGACTTCTACATGTCACTTAACTAGAGTCACTCTCAATTTTTCACTTCTTTTTAGCTTTTTAAAAATTGTGCTACATCATCAACTAGAGCCCTGTCCCATTGTCTTCCCCAACTGTAGATCTCAAACACATTCAGAAGCTTGCTGTCATGCTGTTTTTGGAAAGTCAGTCTTTGCAAAACTGTAAAGCCGCTGGATTATTTTCCCCCTGCTTGTAATGCACCAATCTGATTTATAGCCAATACCATCCTACTGACAGGGAAAATTCTTCCTGGCAAAACTAATATTGGGTTCTGTGGTGCTAAATGTTATGGAGTTTATATCAATTTATAATGTCCATTGAATGCAATTTGTGCTCATGCAGCTCATTGGACAACAAGAGATCTTGACTCACTAGAAAAATTGGATAAAATAGCAAGATGAATTTTAGGAGGATAGCAATAATTAAAACCATACTGTAAGTACAGTATAGGATGGGGAATACTACTGATTAGAGATATGCACAACACTGTCTGGGCAGATCATAAGATGAATGCCCAAAAGTGTGATGCAAAGAAACTCAAAAGCAGTCCTAGGTTGTATCAGAGAATGAATTAAAATAGGGACTGATGCAGATACAGATGGAGCCAGAAGATAAGCTGAAGTGTTATTTATTGCTGTTTATAATAACAAGAGGATGTAGTTTGAGATTATGTAAAAGTGAGAGTACATATACTAGAAACAGAGTATAAGTGAACTCCTAAAGAATACCTTAATAGTTATTTGTCTGCAAAGTTGTAACAAAAGGAGGGGGACAACCTATTCTCCAAAACACCTGAGGTGGTGTTTTGACAATGGTGTTTTGACAATGGTGTTTCCTGAAAACAAGAAGTATCAGATGGAAACCCATCAAAGAGAGATCCAATATAGAACTAAGGAGAAATTTTCTGACAGTGACAACATTTAATGAATGGAATGGCTTGCCTCCAGAAGTTGTGGGTGCTCCAACACTGGAGGTTTTTAAGAAGAGATTGGACAGTCATTTGCCTGGAATGGTATAGGATCTCCTACTTGGACTAGAAGACCTACAAGGTTGCTTCCAATCTGTTATTTTATATCCTGTAAATTGCAAAGTTCTTTTCCTTCCCTCTATCCCTCTCTCCTCTCCAAAAAGGTTGGTTTTGGAATGCTGATTGTGTTCCTTTGGTATCCTACCTGCTTTTGTTCTACAGTAGTGGGAAGGAAAAAGAAAGCTACTACTTTCATTCTACTCAAACTCCTTCCCTAATTTTAGTACCTGAACCACCTGAGATTTGTACTGAATGAGAGCCAGTGCAAGGATGCCTTTTCTAACACAGTTTTTTCCTTCATCTGCTACTGGTATCCAGTTTGTGGTCTTCTGATTTGGATCATCTGGGCTCCCTTCTCCTACAGCCGTGATGGCGAACCTATGGCACGGGTGCCACAGGTGGCACGCGGAGCCATATTGGTGGGCACGTGAGTGTTGCCCTAGCTCAGCTCCAGCGTGCATGCATGCACCAGCCAAGTGATTTTCAGGCCTTCCGGTCCCACCGAAAGTTTGAAAACTAGCTGTTTCTGGCCTCCAGGAAGGCCTCCGGGGGGATGGGGAAGGTTTTTTTTGCCCTCCCCAGGGTCCTAGAAAGCTTCTGGAGCCTGGGGAGGGGGAAAAACGGTCCTACCGGGCCCACCGTGCCATCGTGTGCCAAAAGCAGGGGGAAGTGTGGGTGGGGTCACGTGCGCATGTGCGGAAGGGTGGGGCGCATTGAATTATGGATGTGGGCACCCGCACCCGCGACCCCCGATGCGATCCCTGCTTTTGGCACACGACGACAAAAAGGTTAGCCATCACTGTCCTACAGTAACCTTTGTTTACTGACTGTACAGTCAGCTATTACATTTACTGTATGTCCTGCAGAATTGGAAAGAAAAAACTTC
This sequence comes from Ptyas mucosa, assembly GCA_012654045.1. Lineage (NCBI taxonomy): Eukaryota > Metazoa > Chordata > Lepidosauria > Squamata > Colubridae > Ptyas > Ptyas mucosa. Next base: position 17,022,829 of record WNWU01000018.1, on the reverse strand, counting down.
ATGTTCTTCCTGTATAACTTATTGCTGACCTGCCTGGATGTCAGTCTGCAGGTGCCTCCAAAGAATTTGGGTTTTTTTGTCTCCCTGCCTACATGTCTACCACCTTGCAATCAGTCTTGAGTTCTTTCTGAAACAAAAAAGACAAACTTCTTGCAACTGAACATTTAAAATTCAATTTGGAGTGTTAGAGTTCTCACGCATAGCAGCTCACCTGCCACAGGCAATATTAACAGAATATCGTGTCAAAATAAAAAGAAGATGTAATTTACCCTGTTCTGTCCACACCTTGGATCCAGTTTTTGGCATCACATTTAAAAAGGGCATTTGTGAAAGGATAAACACAAAGTACTAAAAATGCCTGGAGCCATCTTCTCAGCTGGAGCTAGTTAAAGGTCTTCCCTTAATGGTCAAGGGCACTAACCTTTTTAAAAGGTGCCTGGTATCAGCAGGGGGCTAGAAGATACTAGAGAGGCTCAAGGCTCTTCCTGGAGACATCAGAGAAAAGAATAAAGCATATGAATAAAAGAAGAGAAGAAAATCCAGAAGTTCCTAAGTTGCCAAAAATAGTAGAAAAGCAGTTAAATCAGGAAGACAGTTTCAATGAAACAGAAAAATGGTAACATAGACAAGGGGAAGATGTTGCTGGACTTCAGCAGGGAGGCTGGCAGCATTCAATAGTGGAGGGAGGCATGATGACTTGGAAATGATAAGTAAACAAAGTGCAATGGAAATAGTTGCTTTGGCGGTGCAAAAAATTAGGAACCTTTACTGATGTCTGAGAATTGTTGCCAATCAAACTGATTTAAACCTCCTTTCTAATTTTAAGGGAGTTTGCAGCAAGCCTCCAGGAAAGAGATATTTCGTTTGTAATGACTTTTCCAGCTGCCTCTCAGCTCATTAATCCAACTGATTGTTGTGTTATGTATCATTTCCTGAGTGAATGAAGCCCATAGTTTAAACAGTCCATTCTGCATCTTGGTTATTTGGACACTGCATCTGAAATGTAAGTTCCTTACATTTTTAGATCTTGGAATATTTACTTTGTCAGGAATAGACAATCAATGGTTGCGCAACTGGAAATTACCAACATCCCTCACTAATGGTACCTTCCAGCTGAGCCTACTAATAGTTCAACAATGTCTGGTATGTCACAGGTTGCTCTGTCCCTGTGCTACGATTGGGCAGCAGTGAAATGCACTTACCTTTGCTACCAGTTCGGAAATGTGAGCGTGCAACTCTTTTGCGCATGCACAGAGCCTTCTGCGCATGCACAGAGCCTTCTGCCAATGCACAGAACCTTCTGCACATGCACAGAGGGTAAAAAACGGGAGGTAATGACGTCCCGGTGGGTGGGCGGCACCTCCTGCCACCAGCCCTACTGGTTCGCACGAACCGGATAAATCCGGCTGGATTTCATCGCTGTGACTGGGTAATTCAGACATTCTTTGGGATGTCTGTTTTAGGAAATGACTAATTCTAACTATGTTCATCAGACTTCAGTTTACTATTAATTGTTTTGTTTTCATTTATCTTTGGTTAATGCTGGGAAATTACCAGAGGAAAATTATACTGAAAGAATGTGCACTGATAGGGCTGGGCTGAAAGCTGTCCTTTCTTTTGAGTGGTGGGCCACATTCACCTTAAGAATGTGGGGCCTGGAAAAGATGGACATGGCCATCTTTATTATTTAAAATTATTTAAAATAATATTTATTATTTAAAAATAATAAAAACATTGAATTGGCAACCATCCTAAATTGTTCTGTGCCAAGCTATGCCATGTGGGATAGTTTGTCAATAATTTTTAGTTGCTTATTTATTTGATTTATGTAGCCCCCTTCTTACTTTTATGTGACTCAAATTGAAGGAGTCCTAGGAACCACTCTCAAGTAATTTATTAATTTGATGATTTGTAGACTGCGTCTTCACAGATTCAAGGCTATTTATAATAAACAAATAAGATTACACTCCAGCCTAAACTAACTACCTAGGCATCCCAAGCACTCTCAGCAACCAAATCCAGAACAATAGTATTTTCAGGACTTTGAAGGCTAAAAGACTGAGACATTGCTTAAATCAGGACCATAGCAGTGGTGAAATCCATTTTTTTAAACTACGGGTTCTGTGGGCGTGGCTTGGTAGGCATCGCAGGGGAAGGATACTGCAAAATCTTCATTCCCTCCCTACTCCTGGGGGAAGGATATTGCAAAATCTCCATTCCCACCCCACTCTGGGGCCAGCTGGTATTTGCCGGTTCTCTGAACTACTCAAAATTTCTGATACTGGTTCTCCAGATCCAGAACCTGTCAGAACCTGCTGGATTTCACCCCTGGACCATAGCATTCCAAAGGGTGGGGACAGCCATTGAGAAGGTGCATCATATAGCTCCTTCCTCCCTCCTCTCCTCAAGGTAGAGCCTCTCAACTGCGCTATTCTTAATGATTACTTGGGATGGATTAAATGTGAGAGGAACAATAATCCTGTAAGTATCTTGGCACGAACAGTGCATGTCTTTACAGGTGACAATCAGCATTTTAAATTGGTATCCAAACAAACAGATAATTAATGCAAGAATTGTAGCATGGATGTAGTAGTGCTAAAGATGCAATAAACAATTGGTTGGCAAACCACTGAATTTTGGACAAATGGAAACTTCCACGTTGTTTTTAGAGAAAGCCTCTTGTACTGCACATTATAGATGGCCATTATCAGTTTAAATAGGATTTAATAGATCACATTAGACGGCTACTTGCTATTTATTTTAAAATTTGAAAAATTACAGATTTATTCACTGTATAATGTGGGGAATCTTGGTATAAGACTGGGAAAAGAGAAATAAAGATCCTCAGTCCCACAAGGATTCCACTTCAGCTATTTCATTCTACTAAATAAAAGAATCTGGTAGAATATAAACAAGGGGGTGACTGAAGAAAAGGACGACAGGGACTATTCTAAAAGAGAGGCATTAACTTAAATCTTCACATCCATCTGATAAATATTATTATCTAGAAAAGGAAGAGTGGAATGCCATGGAAGACTGGTCCATGCTGGCAGGGGCTAGATCCTGTTAGATATATCTACTAAATGTCCAATGGTGCTGAAAGACCTGAGGATGCCCAGAATTTAGGAAGCAATGGTAAGGATATGTTACGTCATCATGTTCCTCTGATGTGTTGCAAAATAGAATGCAGTTCAACGAAACACTCCAAAAAATATGGTATTTCAGCTTGGATTTAGAGTACCTTTTTTTCTGAGAAACATCAGTCCCAAACACACTTGTATGCACATGGCTAGCTTATCTGTATTTATTTAAGATGTTTTCTTTCTGGTATCTCATTTACTATAATTATTTATTTATCATCTATTTTATGTGCTACCTTTATTTGATTCAGAAGTGTTGAGCACCTTCTTTCAATTCTGCAGCATTTAATGACACTATAAAATGATCCATACTGTACATTAAATTGCTAGGTGTAAAGAAGGTGCCTCCAGCTATAGTCACACTAACTTTGAAAATGCAGTTCAAGATCTGAGAGAAAATGACTTGCATACATTGACTGAAACTCATTTAAAGGAACAAGCTACACATTTTAAAATCATGTTTGCTTTTCAGGACTGTATACAGTGGGAGTAAAATGTTAGGAAATGTTATTCTAGTTTATCCTCCTCAGTCTCTGAGATGCCTGTGTAAAATATGGACATGAAATATGCAATTTCCATAGACATTATGGAAATGAAACTGACTCCATGTATAGAAGAGCAATAACAATTTTGGGAGCTACTGTATCTGTGTGTCCTGATAGCATCCTTTTGTGACCATAAGTAAAACAAGAATATTTGGCCTATTTTGTGTTGTATGGATTTGGGGAATCAAATCTCTATATATTTCACTTCTTAAGATCCATAAGAAGGATCTTACGTATGGGCATATCCACTTTTTAAAATTGAACTTTGAGCAGGTAGCAAAACCCAGGGTGGCACTGAAGTCAAAATAGAATTTGCAGACATTGGATCTTAGTGTAACTAAATAGGTCACAGTAAGGCACATCACTTTGCATATAATGGTTTTGTTGCACTTCCCCATCCCCGAATATTCTATAATATTGTTGCCTTACTTCACCTAATAACTGGCACAGCCTGTATTAGTCATTCTTTTGTCCTGGCTTGCTTCTTTGATGGTATAATGTGAAATCTGAGATGGGTTCCAGATAAATTAGTTTATGTACTTGTTTGTGTGGGTTAGAACTGAAAGCCACAGAGGAAATTCAGTTTAAAAATGTAGGTGTACCAAAGCTTTTTTAGAGTGCGATCATGTAATTTCACCCATCTTTACAGTGAATGTAAGACAAACTAAACCCATGCAATTTAATTTTAAGAGTCATAAAACCCATATTTTAACGATTGACACTTGGGGCTTTAATCCAAAGTAAAAGTAAAAGAAGTACATGGATTACTTTTAATCTCTACCTTTTCAGCTTTTCTCAGTTTCATTTGCATAAAACTCCAGGAAAAATGGATGACTTCAAGAGAGATACAGGGAGATCAAGAATGAAAGAGCTGAACTGCTGAATATCTGGTTTTACTTTGTTTCAGTCAAGATATATGCCCTGAAACCTTGATTTTATTGTAATTTTATCATTTGATAAATGAGCCACTTAGAATCATTGGGATTAGGCAGCATACAAATTTAATACACATTATTGGGAGTATTGGCCCACCTGGATTCAATTTTAAAAGAGGAGCTTTATAAAGCAGAATTGCATGTCCCAGAGCACTTTTCTGATCACTTTGAGTGTAAACCTTATTAACTGCTTCTGATTCAGAAGTAAAGGCATCAATGAACTTTATACAATTACCTGTCCAAGAATGCCTACTGCGTTCAGCCCATTGTTTGAAGAGAAAAGATTTACAGTATTAGAGGAAATAATTTTCTATGGAGCTAGAACTGTTATTCCAGCAAAGAAGCCACAAGAAACAAGTAAAGCCATAACTATAATCCTAACCATCTGACGGGATCTTGGAGACAAACCTTCTCGGTGGCTGCCCCAGCCCTTTGGAACAGTCTCCCACCTGAGATCAAAGGATCCCTATTCTCTTTAGCTTCCTGGAGGACTGTGAAGACCTGGCTCTCCTCCCAAGCATTGGGGTAAGTTGGATGTTTTAACCTGTGAGGATACTTTGGCCTGGCACCTGGGGGGAAGAGTAACTTTGTTTTTAACTATGCTTTATGGATTGTTATGAGCCACCTAGTAGCATTGTATGAGACAGGCAGCCCCACATAAGTCCTGTATATAAATAAATAAATACAGAGAACCTGCAAGATGATTTGTTTAGTGGTTAGGGTTAGCTCAGTTCCAGATCTTACAACATTTGGAGTGGACTGATTTTTTGCCATAATGCAAAATATGAACAACTTCCATGCATGTGATTAAGTTTAGTGCAACACAATTAATCATGGAATTACAAATATGAACCCTAGTTCTAATCTTAGAAATAAATTTGAATTCTCATACTGGATTGTCTTTTTTTAAAGTCTAAGGGAAAAACAAACACAGTCTAAACATTTGCATTGTGATGACCATCATGTGCATTGGCAAAACTGCAAATTAAATGCCAGAAAAATTGGACAGAAAGAGCATATAGGAAAGGTGTCAGACACCTCCATCCTATAAAAAAAGAAGACATTTGCACAATGGTGTCAGTTGGAGGGATCAAACTCACAGACTGATGAAACCAACATAACTGTAGGTCCTCATGTACTTGCAGCTGCTTTCAAAGAAACAATGATTCTCATAGTCACAGGAACTTTTAGAAATAGGATCAGGTGTAATAAACATGTCACAGACTTGCATTCTGAATGGAGAGGTGGTAATACCCAATAACTTTAATTAGACTTGTGTTCCTCATCAGCAAACATGTAAATTTTAATGGCAAAGAGATTCAGGCACTTGCATATTAACTGTGAAATGGTGAGAAGATAACTGTCAGCAATACTCCAGTTTAAATAAATAAATAGGCTACTTGTGTAGGTAGAGAAAATAACCATTTATCAGGGCAAAATTATTTCAAGATGCTATCAAAGCTGACTGATAATCATCAGCTCAATTCAGAGATAGCAGATAAAAATAATTATTTTAATTGCAGATTTGTAAATGTCTCATTCTTTTATGACATGGCGTAGGAAATGCAATGAACTGGGATCCTCGTCAGCATGCATGAGGCATATAAAAAGAGGTGGAGCTTTGATGATCTAGTTTTGGATACCATCTTAGCTTTTTTTTGTCTACCTTAGATGACTTTATCTAGAATAAAAGCAACTTCTTATCATTAATGGCTTCTTGAATCAAAGACAGCATATATTCTGCAAAGCTTTGCAAAAGAATGATGGAGGACAGCTCTTGCTTTCTCATCCTACTTGTGATCTTCCCTGGTGGAGATGATTGGTAGCAGTGGTGGGATTCAATTTTTTTTACTTCTGGTCCTGTGGGCATGGCTTGGTGGGCGTGGCATGGCATGGCTTGGTGGGCGTGGCATGGCTTGGTGGGTATGACTTGGTGGGCATGGCAGGGGAGGGATATTGTAAAATCTCCATTCCCATCCCACTCCAGGGGAACGTTACTGTAAAATCTCCATCCCCCCCCCACTCCGGGGGAAGGTTACTGCAAAATCCCCATTTCCTCCTGATCAGCTGGGACTCGGGAGGCAGAGAATAGATGCGGACGGGCCAAGCAGAGGTGGTATTTACCGGTTCTCCGAGCTACTCAAAATTTCCACTACCGGTTCTCCAGAACTGGTCAGAACCTGCTGAAACCCACCTCTGGTTGGTAGTTGTGGGATCCAGAATGCTGGAGAAAAGGACCTGTGGTCCTTAGCCAGCAAGGCTGATCTATAGCTTTATGTTAATGTGGAGCTGGTAGGGACATGCAGTACTGGAAAAATGAAATGCGGTTCAGATTCTTAAGAAGAAATGTGTGCCTTTTACCAGTACTCCAATGCTATAAATAGTGGTTATTTGAATTCAATGGAGCTTCCATAATTTTTCAGTTTAGAATGCATTAGATGCATTCCAAACTCAGGGACAAACAACATAATAAAAAGAAAAAAAATAATAATATTTTTAATAAGGTGTTTTTTAGAAGGAAACTGCTCTATAATTTCAATTTGAAATTGTCAATGAAATTGATAATGTTAGACAAGATTTACAGTAGACTGTGTAAAGCTGAAATAATCTAGTCAACACAGAATTATTTTTATTTCCATGCAGTGACTGATCACAACTGAAATATTTCTAGGGTTGTATATCCCCATATTTAGCATATCAAAATTAATCTTTCTTTGTCATTGTATACAACAATTATGTGCATGACAGCTACAGTTTGGCATGGTTTGTTGAGGTCCAGCTATACTTAGGTATCAAAACAAAGAGGTAGAAAATGAAATCAAACACAAAGAGGTACAAAACTGCCTGGGTACAAAACTAAGAATCCTAGCTAAGTGTTATATTCATCAAGGACAGAGATCTTTTCAGCTCCCTTTGAACCAGCAAGTCTGACGTGGAAATAACTCCTCCCCATTCATTCTCTGGCCTCTGTGCCTCCTTGTTCATTTTGCCTTTACCAAATCCATTGTCCACTATAAGGAACATGTGTTGAACTTTATTACTATGTTTTTATCAACATTGCAAGGTGACAGTGAGCTTCAGAAATTAAAAAAAAAATTTTTTTCTCTGAAAACATTAATAAACCAGCTCCAAATCAAGGTGAGCTAGTTCATCTCTTATTACCCAAAATTAGTTTTGCTCAGCCTGATGACTAATATCTAAAATGGAGACTCTTTGTCACAGATATGAAAACCTGCTTTCTTCTTAACCTTGAAAGGGGAGGAAAGTATATTAATATACACTGTATATCAATACAGCTTTATTGCACCTAAGTAATGAGGAAGAGCTGGGTTTCTCCTTTCAAATGGTACTGTGTAGTTTCAGGAAAGAGGTTGACAGATTCCCTACCATGCTTTCCCTTCTCACCCAGTATCATTTACTGGGAGGAAAACTAACCATCAATAAGTTATAACTGAAGAAGCTTCTTGGATGAGAAGTGAAACATCTTGAAGAAAAATCAGAAAGACCAGTTGCCTTTAAAAAAAAAAACCTTTGTGACAACAACAACATAGATGACTGAGAACCTTCATTTAACCACCAATCACTCTTCTTCTGAACACATGGCAGAATGAGATTCAAGATGCATTTATTTATGTAGTCCAAATGTTTATTACAGTGGTGGGATTCAATTTTTTTTACTACTGGTTCTGTGGGCGTGGCTTGGTGGGTGTGGTGTGGCTTGGTGGGTGTGGCTTGGTAGGCGTAGCAGCGGAAGGCTACTGTAAAATCTCCATTCCCTCCCCACTCCAGGGGAAGGTTATTGCAAAATCCCCATTTCCTCCTGATCGGGAGGCAGAGAATAGATGGGGGTGGGGTCAGTCAGAGGTGGTATTTATCGGTTTTCTGAACTACTCAAAATTTCCGCTACCGGTTCTCCAGAACTGGTCAGAACCTGCTGAAACCCACCTCTGGTTTATTATTTTTGTTTATCATCATTATCTTGGGAGGTGAGTAGTCCTATGAATCAATTTCATAAATACTCTTATCTAGAGGTTGTGTGGACTACTGCATGTTGGAATCAAAAGAATGCTGCTGTCCTTGGAGGGTTTTTTTTAAAAAAAGCAAGTGCAATTTTATTAACCTCAAACAAATCTTACCTCTTACAGCAGCATCCCATTTTCTGCTTGTGTCAGCCTTGCCCTGTCTGACGTTCATCCCTGTTTCTAACCCAATAAGCTGCATCATTGAGGAGGGGTGGGGGAGAGCAAGATTTCCCCCAAGAGTTTAAAATCCTCTGTCTCTTTCTCTCTCCCAATGTCTTTCCCTTTCATATTGCTGTATGTGCTGGGACCCCCACGGAGGGAAAAAGCAAAATGAGAATTGTTCAACACCAAGGGTTTGCAGGAAGGAAAACAAGGTTATCCTGTTTTTGGATTAAAAAAATGTGGAACTGTGGCTAAGATGAACAAAAACAGCGCAGGAAGAGAAGAGTTACAAGCCCACATGACTCCCCCAAATGGAGTTCAGTGATGTTTACTCCTGAGGAAATCTGAGCAGAAATATAGGTTATCTCAGTAAGCAAGAAAGCGCATATGTCACCCAGGAGTGTCATTGGTAAGCTTCAATTGTGCGTTTCTCTCTCTGGGTATATATTAAGATTGCAGCAGTAATAAATGCACATTGAATGAAGGTAATGGCTTGGCTCGAGAAAGATAATCTTGATGCTCTCTAGATGGCGGCATCTATGAAATTATTTCATAAGACTATTGATTCCCTGGGAGATCGATAGTTCTGTCAAGGAAACAGAAGATCAATATACCTATCATGAAACAACTCTCTGCTTCAAATCTGCCTGAATGAGTGGAACAGCTAATTTGAAACACAAACCAGAGAGCTCTTAGAGTTTACTTTCCTTTCTCCCTTCTGAAGCCAATTTCCCCACAAATTGATCAAGCATGGTGTATTTCTCTCTCCCAAGCCCCATTCAAATGTTTCTGTCTTATACAAAAATTGTTAGGAAATACTCCCTTATATTCAAATGGAATCTAAGTAGCTGCAATTTATACCCATTATTACAAGTCCTAGTTTCTGGAGCAATGGCAAATAAATCCTGCATCATTCCTTGCAAATGATAACAAAACATCAAGAGAAAGTGTGAGTTTAAGATTCAGGGGAGGTTTCATGAAAGTAGATAAATTGTGCTATTTTGTTAAAAAATCTTCATGGTCTTAGCTATTATTTTTGGTGGTCACATACTGTAAAATCTGATTTGAACATTTCAATGATACTGCTTGTTTCATTATAAACTGTAACTTCATGGCAGTTGGAAACCTAATGACAATGATTTAGCTTAGCCTACTGGCTAAGCTCTTGTTCCTTTTCACAGTAAACAAAACTGAACATAGGAAATCTCAAAAAATTGTACTGGGAGTCAGCTGGACTTGAATAAAATGCACATAAATCTGCTTTTGTATATTTTGGAGTTCAAAAGCTGAATATGAATTTGATGAAATATACCAAAGAAATTGAGCAAGTAGAGCAAAAGAAGATGAGTATGGTCAAAACATAAACTTGGTATATCCACTTAAACTTATCTATATTTTAATAAGTTAATTGCTTCTCCCATCTATTTTATCTCACCTTATCTAGTTTTAATATTTCTAAGTTTAGTTTTATTTTATTACTTGAAAACTGAAAGGGCTGGGGTCTACATAAAAAGCTTTGGGCTACTTCAGATTAGGCACTTAGACTCATTTGAGTTGTTGGTTCAAATATACATTGAATGAATAATGAATAAACCCATCCACCCATCCCTCAGTGGTTGTAGCACAACGGCCTATTCTAATAGGCTGCTGAATATTCTAGAAGTGCACCTAAAATGTTCTATTTGTAAAACCTGTGTTCACGTACTATGCTGTGCCCCCCACTAGCATAAAAGGAGATGCTGTTCTTTGGCATGCTTCTGGGTTTTGGGGTGTCTCAACAGAGGAGGAGAAAAATAAAGCCAAAGATGAAGCCTTGAATAGCTTGGATTACACTTGGCTGTGTTGGAAAGAGGGATTAATTAAAAATCATTCTATACTTCCCTCAATACAGAAACTCAAATTCTCTAAATATGTTTCAAGAATGGAAGGAGACTTTGGATTCTGGTATTTACAACTCTAGAAAATAAGCAGAAATAGTTCGACAGATAAGACTAGTAAGATCAGTTTCCAAGAGTGGTCGAGGAATTAAAGCAAAGCAACAAGTGCAGTCAACAGTGCCAAGAAGCCCAAGGTCATTCTAGGAGTCAAAGCAAGAACTGAAATACATAAAAAGGCAAAAAATAGACAGCACAAGCCATGTCGGATAGAGAGCTTATAAACCATGTTTGGTGGACATTTAAACACTTATAATCCTGCCATAGCTTGTTTCCTGGGCATGTACATTTTCTCCTAGGTTGAACTTTCAGTTTGGCTTAGCTACAAGCCATGGAACTTTCCAACACAGCCCTGCTGTTCCTGTTCCAGAAAAATATAATCCAGCAGTTTTTTTAGAAAGTTGCAGGGACAAGATGGAATTGCCTACAACAGCAGAGAGAATGGATAAATTCTTAACACCAGATAAGCAAATTAAAACAGAGAACAGAGGGGATTGTAATGAGTTATTCCTACTTTGATTAATTATTTGACCTAGTCAGAAGTTATATTCCTTAAATAAAATGGCATGAAATTGAGTTTTCAGCAGACATTGGTCATAGCATATTCTTGGGGGGGAAAATTACATTCTGTGATTCCTAGGGATCAGAACTTAATAGGGAATTCCTAGATCTATCACATCAGTTTTTAAAAAATCAACTGCTTGCCTTGGTCCAGCAGGAGATAATTAAGGGGATTTCTGCTCAATGCAGAATATGTAGTTTTATCCTTGAGATTCAAACTGTAAGGTCAGCCTTGCAGTTACTCACCTTGGCAAAAATAGGACAGCATGAGAGGGCTTAAATGACCTCTTTATTCTTTCAAGTCAGGAGGAACTTAACTAAGGACAAACTGCTTGAAGATTAATGGCTTTCTACTCTTCTCTTTGTCTCAGGGATGATTAGCACCCAGACAAGAGTTTGTTCCCAGGGATGGGGGTGTGGAGGGAAAGAGAGAAAGAGAGAGGACGATCTGAAAGAATTATAGAATTATGGCCCAAAGGAAAGGATCAAATGTTCTCAAACATCAAGTTCAAGAAAATAGGGTAAGAAGCCACTATGTGTCACTGGATGAAGAGCCTGTTTTGCCTGCTGATTATTAATCAAATTCAAAGGCTTGTGGGTGAAATGCCCTTTGTAACTGGAGTCTTAAAACAATGAGCTTTTTTCTATTTATGCAGAGTTATTGGTCCTCTTCACCTATTGAGAAAAGCTGCAAAGTCTGAGTTGTTTTTTTAAGACAAATGCAGCAGAGGGACATGATCTCTTGGGTTTTATTATGCAAGGCAGTGACAAAGTAGATAGAGGGAGAAGTTTCTCCATCTCAAAATATGACAATCCAAAGTTTATGATGAAGCTCAATAATAGTAGAAGTTTGGCAGTAGATGTTTAAGACACACTGAAGCAAATATAAATATTTCTTCATTATATGTCTAGTTGAACAATGGAGGCCCAAAGTTATTAACTCAAGGTTCAGAAGCAGTGGATGGCTACATTATCAGGGGGAAAAAGCAGGAGACATCTATATCTCTCATATCCTGTGTGTTAGCTTCAGCTGAGTACATTGCCCTGTCGTATGTTCTTGCTTTGATTCTATAAGATGAAATGTTGAACATTGGATCTACTTAGAGAATAATAGAATTGGAAGGAACTAGAAAGTTCATCATACCCAACTCTTACATTGTGCAGGAAGACCAATTAAATCATAATTGAGAGGTTCTAGAGAGAGATTTTTTTAAAAAAATTGATTTATATGCCACCCTTCTCCGGAGACTCAGGGCGGCTTACAAAGCGCTAAGCAATAGCCTTCATATTTTGTATATTTATACAAAGTCAGCTTATTGCCCCCACAAACTGGGTCCTCAATTTACCTACCTTAGAAAGGATGGAAGGCTGAGTCAACCTTGAGCCTGGTGAGATTCAAACCTGCAATAATTGCAGGCAGCTGGTGTTAATAACAAGGTGCTTTAGGCCACTGTACTACCAAGGCTCTTTTAGTCTAGACCAGAGATTTGGTCTAGTCTACCAAATCTCTGGTGATGTAGAACTCAAAGCCTCAAAACCACTCTTGTAAGATCTTACATTCATGACATTTTTTCTTCTATTTAAATCTAAATGTTTGCTACTTATATCTTTTATTTCTAGTCCTAGTTTCTGTAGTCATGGGAAAATACTTCTTGGTCATACCTGTATGTGAGATTAATGTAAATAAAAACATGCAGTAGGTGAGCTAAATGCATAACACATGAATGGAGCCACATTTTCAAATTAAGGGAAGCAGAAAGATTGACTTTGTCAGTGGCTCTAGCCCTTAAAGTTCACTACTTATACAGAAGGAAAAAAAAAAGGTTAACTCTCTCATGGGAAAGGCAGCTTGTCTAATGCTTTAAAAAACATTGTCTTAGAAAAGCAAATGGATGAACAAACACCTGAGGGCAGGCTTAGAACTACTGATCTTTGCCCTGATATTTAAGGATGAAAACTTGGAGTGCATCCATAGCTAACCTCCAGTGTGCTCCCCTCATGTGTCTCAAAAACACTTATTCCCCCCCCTCCTGAAGTGTGAGAGAACAGTATATTTGTCTTTTGACTATATTGTACCATCTATTCTTTATATCGCAAAGCTTTGGGGAAAAGTGAATATCAAAGATGAATAGAAAATCTACTTTTTCTAGTCTGATTAAGAAGCTCATTAAACTGTTGCATAGCCTTTATGCAATTGTTCCTAAAAGGAAGAAAGGGAAAGTGATTCTAGCAGGGGTGTAACACCCCTGTTTGAGTTGAGGGAGGCACTCTATGTTTGAGCAGCGTGCTGAAATTGCATTCCAAGAAGTGCATAGGACTAGAGATCCTGGCCCTTCAGGCTGGAGTGTATTGTTAATTAATAACTATAAAACCATTAATTCAGCAAGAAAAGGCACCGTCTGAGTTCAAGAGGAATAATTTTCCTACCACTAGCCCAAGTTCATAGGTGGGGCAATATTCTAATTTTGAGTTGAGCTTTACAACAAGATGAGAATATGATTAAAATACAGCTTAAAACATTAATTATCATTGTCATGGAGAAATGTTCCAAAACTAAATGGCACTCATGTAGGACTTGAAATAGAGAAGCTCTCAGTCTTCACCTGAGCATGATCTTGAAACTGACATTGATCAACCTGAGCCTGATGTTTTTGGGCCACCAAGTACTACTCTACCTTCTTGTTTCCAGATTAAAAGCAGGAAAAACCTAAATATTTTATGATGATGGTGGTTGGTCACGCAGTCAGCCAGATGCTTAAATTGGATTTAGCATTTTTATCCACCTATTGAATCCTTCCCAAGGACCTGGGATAGGCAGATGTTTTTTTATTATGTTAAATATATCATCGCATGATATAAACTGTTCCAGCTAAAGCTGCCTTTTGCAATTGACTGATTTGTCAATGCTGATGGTGTTCAGTGGGTGTTCCAGTTGTTTTGGGATTGTACCCAAAGTACCTATCACTATTGGTACTATCTTTGCTTTCTTTTGCCACAATTCTTCTACTTCTATTTGCAGGTCTTTATATTTTGTGATTTTCTCCAATTCCTTCTCTACTATTCTGCTGTTATGAGGTACAGCCATGACCTCTGTCTAGACTGTTTTGTCTTATCAACATTAAGACTAGGGTATTATGTGGTAGGGGTTTGTCTGCTTGAATTCTAAAGTCCTAGAAACATCTTCATTTTCTATTACGTTATCTCTTTTGTGATCTCACCAATTTTTGCCTGCAGGCAAATGGTGTTTCTTGCAGATATTCAATGCGCCATTGTTGCTATTCTGTCATGCCATTGTTTTTGGTTAGTCTGTGTGGCCTTCTTGCAGCAGCTAAGTAAGTGATCTACTGTTTCTTCAATTTACTAGCTGTCCAATCCAATGGACTTCTAATTCAATCTAAGTACAATTAAAATTTAACTGAACACATTTAAAATTGCTGCCTCCTATAATTTAATACACTTCAATTTTTCTCATATTAAAAATTAAACGTTGGCAGCAATTTTTAGATAGAGTCTGAGAGCTGCGCACATAACTTTCAGGGCCCACAAGCATGCTGGGAAATAAAGTTGTTCATCCCTTACTTAGAAATAGGCATGCTTCAGACAAAAGGAAATGAGCAGAACAATATACATTCAGTATTTTTCCATTTATAAAGTATTATTCAGGCCTGTATTATTTTGACTGATTTTTAAGATATAGATATATAACTCCTGCCTCCTTCTGTATATTACATAATTTTTAATGTAAAAATCCTAGTTGTAAGAATATCAAGATGAACAAAATAATGAGAAAACGACTTGAGAAAAGCATGCAGCATCTTTTCTGCTCTTAAATATTTGGGTCAACTAGAGAAATGGATTGCTTTCACAGCTAGAAGTATGAGCTTCAGATATGAATAACAGAATAAGTTGGAAGGGAACTTGGAGGTCTTCTACTCCAACATCCTACTCAGGCAGGAAACCCTATACCAGTGATGGCTAACCTTTTTGCTGTCACGTGCCAAAAGTGGGGGGAGGGTGGGGGGTCACGGGTGCGGGTGCCCACATCCATAATTCAATGTGTCCTGTCCTCCTGCACATGTGCATGTGACCCCCCCATTCTCCCCCTGCTTTTGGCACACTATGGCATGGTGGGCCCGGTAGGCCCATTTTTCGCCCTCCTCAGGCTCCAGAGGCTTTCTAGGAGCCCGGGGAGGGCAAAAACAGCCTTTCCCAGCCCCCCGGAGGCCCTCCAGGGACCAGAAACAGCCAGTTTCCTGACTTCCGGTGGGACCAGAAGGCCTGAAAATCAGTTGGCTGATGCGCGCATGCACGCTGGAGCTGAGCTAGGGCAACACTCGTGTGCCCACCAATATGGCTCCGCTTGCCACCTGTGGCACGCATGCCATAGGTTCGCTATCATGGCCCTATACCATTTCAGACAAATATTTGTCCAATCTCTTCTTAAAAAACTTATAGTATTGGAGCATCCACAACTGGAGGAATATCATTCCACTGATTAATTGTTCTAACTGTCAGGAAATTTCTCCTTAGTTCCAGGTTGTTTCTCTCCTTGATTAGTTTCCATCCATTGCTTCTTGTCCTGCCCTCAGGTGCTTTGGAGAATAGTTTGACTCCCTCTTCTTTGTGGCAACCCCTGAGATATTGGAACACTGCCATCATGTCACCCCTAGTCCTTCTTTTCATCAGACTAGACATACCCAATTCCAGCAACTGTTCTTTATATGTTTTAGCCTCCAATCCCCATATCATCTTTTTTGCTCTTCTCTGTGCTCTTTCTAAAATTTCAACATCTTTTTTACATTGTGGCAACTTGTATATGTAGATATGTAAATCATAATGAAACATATACACAAATCATGCCTTCCTGTCACATCAATCCATGCATCCTGGTGGATGTTAAAAGTCAATCCAGAAATGATAAATAATTAGTTAAATCCTAGTTCAATTAAAGAGTTGACTGAATAAAAAAAAGAATGAATAAATTAATTTTCCAGTAATTAATTGTTAACGACCATTTCTGGCAGTGGCTAGTCAGGTACTTCTAAAAAAAATTAATAATGAAGGATCTTCATGTTTATCTTCAGTGTTTGGTACTTCACTTAGGTTTAATTTGAACATTATAACTAATAGTCATCTTTTCTTCTCTTACAATTGCATGCCTAATTTTCTTCTAAATAAGAGAAACCAGGAATAATTTTTATTTTCAGTATGGCATCTTTTTCTGTTCTTCCCTTATATGATTCTCCATTCTATCCTTCTTTTCATTTTTATTTTCTTTCTCCAATAATTACCCAACAATCTAAGCCCAATGATCATTCTCGATTTTTATTAAATTCTTTTGCTTAACCATTCCTCCATGATTGTTTTTTTTTAAAAAAACCAAAGACTGTGTGTGTATGTATTTCAGTCAATTAGCCAACCTTTTTTGTCTTCCTTCCCAGTGTTTTGATTCCTTCGATATGTGTGCAAGGTTTGGTTAATCTGTCAATCCTTGTTTTGTTCAATTGCTTGTTTTATAAAATGCGTGACTATTAATATTTAGGTGTTTATTTTTTACATAAAGTGGAAGGTACAAAATGGGTAAGTTTGCTCAAAATGAACACCATTCTGTGCCTTTCTGTGAGAATGTCCTTGTTTGACATATATCTTTGGGATATACTATATAGATACAGTATAGTATATAAAACAAAACTTTTATTGGCCAAGTAAAGCTCAATTTCATTTATTATCCATGAGCAAATGATTGTTAACATTTATTTAGCTCTGAAAGCAGCACTCAATATATCCTTCTCCTACTTATAAAATCTGAAGCTGATCCCAAAAGAATGTTGGCAATGAGGTTTTATGTATCCTTTAAAAAAGTTTTTAAAAAAATGTTCTGTTCTTTTTCCTTAACGTGGGGAATGGAGTGGGGGAGTGGAGCAGGGAGGGAGGAGGGGAGAGAAAACCTACAGATGAAAAACTTGCCTTTTCTAAATTGATCAAAACCCTTGGTGATGCTTTCATCTTAGATACTGGAAAGCTGTAGAACAATAATTTGAGAAGGATTATCCGGCAGGATTACACAGAAGAAGATCAAATTAAAATTGATCTGTGGAGTGCCACAGCCCTCTCCAGCAGAATAATTCAAAGTAATGTACCTATGTGTTTCCATAGTTGGATGTTGGAGAAAAATATATCCAACATTTTTGGCATTTCCTGTTTCCCTGTGAGAGTTTATTTTAAGAGGAGTGAACAGGCAATTTTTTTGCTATATGTAAGATCAAAGCCTAGGATATCTGATTTGTATTTAAGGACAAAACTAAATAATAAAAATAAAAACACATGCAGGGATAATCAGGAGCTGCTATAAAAGGAGCAGCACCGGATATCAAGAGATAAAGGGATATTAACCTTTCCCCAGCCATGGTCCTGTTTGAAGTATCCCTTGAAGCTGCTATTTAAATTGAGAAGATAGAATTCATTTGCTTATCTGTTAAAAAGTGCTTCTCTCATCTTCAGGACTGAGAGGTCCCAGCAACATTCTCAGATGTTGATTGCATTTCATGAGCTACATTGATTCATGGGAGGTAATAGGCATATTACACCTGGTATTTTTAGTCGAAAGATCTTATCCAAAATCAGTAACCTATGCTTATCTTTGCATATCTGTTCTAGTTCACATTCAACAGGGACTTTGAGATCAAGGACAAGCACCCTGATAAGCCAACAGATACATCTCTTGGAGTCTGCAAGGTTGCCTGACTTGTACAATTTTATTTGTATTTTATTTTTAATGGTTTCAATTAAAAAAGAAACCATTGAAAACTATTCATCATGCAAAAGAAAATTTCCACCTCTAATTCTGTGTACAGAAATGCCCTGTGGCTCCATACCTCTGGGTGTCTGTAGAAAATAAAAGGTTGAACAGCTGCAGCCCAAAGCTTTGCTTGACAGTGTGGTCAACTGCCTCCCACCCCCAAAAAGAGAGAGGTAAGAACTGCTCAGATGTGGGAGGTGCTTAAGAGCAGAGTATGAGGGTGTTAGGCTGCTTCGGTGGGCTATAGTAAATCTCAATTGGCTTTTTGTTACACAGATGTTTTGAATAGGGATTCTTATGTTGTAAGACTAATGCACTATGCTCTCAACTTAAACTCTCTATCCCAGTTTAATGTAATGATATGAAGTAAGGCTTGGTTTAGATGCAGATTGTTTGTGTATGTGTGTATGTGTTTATGTATACATACACAAATGCACACACATATATACATACATAGATTTTCTAAACATTCTGCTAAATCTTACCCATCCAACTAAAGTGCCTTTCAGAAATTCTTTGATCTTGAAAATGAAATCTGTCTGCATCTGCCTCTTGCTTTGTCTTGCAGTGCAGGAAAAAAAAGAAAGAAAAGAAGAAATGCACAGTTTTCCAAGAAGAGCTCACTGAATTCTGAACTTCACTTTAAGGTTGTTGGAAAAGAGAGCCCTGCCAGATGCTCCTCTCCAAGGCTTATTCTAAGAAAGCATGCTAAATTTATACAAGCAACATCTTGTTTAAAAAGGCTAGAAGTGGGAACAACCCACTTCAAAGAAAATGGGAGGGGAAGCATTCAGAAAAGGAAACCTGTTGAATGGGATTTGCAATGTGGAAATCCTATTACAGCAACTCCCACCAAAATCTGGCTCCAGTTTTCCCCAATTGCTATTGATATACTCTAGCAGTGCACTCATCTTGGTCGATTTAGATTTGGAGGATTTTAACATTGGAGGCGCTTTGAAGAAGAAGGGGGAGGTATAATCTACTGATGAGGAAAACCTGGAAAGCTTTCATGCTGCACTAGAAAGCTGGCAGCCGTCCTGTTCTGCTCCAACATTACTCTGGAGTATATGCATGTGTGTATGGGTATGGGGTGGGGTGGGGTGGGGGTGAGAAACAAAGGAAAGAGCCAGTAAATGCATACATTATCTCTGAATAAGCCACAAAAGTGCTTAACCTCTTATTCTTTTAGGCAGCAGCATTAGGATGACAAGGCAAGAGAGGCAAAATATTTGCCAAAAGTCATGAGGGCCTCTTCTTCAGCAACTGCTTGTCTTTCCTTGCCAAACCTTTCTTCCTTCTTGAATTATAGACTCTGCTGTAAAGAGAAAAGTAGCAATAAAGTAAAGTTTCAGGACTAGAGTTCTTCATTTCTGCCTCCCTCTCCTTTCTCCTTGCATTCAGAGGGAGAATAAGCTGAACCAGATAGTGAACCTACATCCTTTTAACATTTAGAAATCTTATTTGTCAATCCTTCTCGAGATGAGATTTCATTAAATGGTTCCCACAGGCCTTTTCTACAACGAGCACTTGAACCATTCCTTGGTTTCTGGAAATAAAAGCTTCGTTTTTAATTTTCTCCAAATCATACCTATGGTGCCTTCTAAATGTATTAGCTAAGAGGGGCATTACAAATGACAAGGGAGCAGAAGATCTTCTGTAAATCAAGCCTTGAAAAATTGTAGATTTGGATAAACTGGCCAAGTGAGCACAACAGTGCACCAATGAATGCTAAAACAATCTGGACAGGAGAGGCATAAGGGTTGACGAACTGAGTTAAGATGGCGTTCCAACTATGTTTCACTTAATGATTTTGAAACCAGTTGATAAGGTGGTCATTACAAAAAACATACTACCTTGGTAACATTTGTGTAAAAAGAGAATGAAAGGGGTAGCTGATTTATTTTTATTCCACCTTTATTATTTTTATAAATAATTTAAGGCGGCAAACATACATGACAATTTAAAAGTGGTTGAAGTGAGAGCAGGGAAAAATATACCAACAAACCAAATCCAAGACTGAGAGGAATGCTGGACAGAAGATGTCAGCATTATCTTATAAAATATCATCTTGGCAAGTTGCAAGCAAGAGATACAATAACAAACCCAGATTTTTCCCTCCCCCTCCCCAAGAAAGTTTAAGTTGATCACACATCCCTCTCTGGTGATGTTGTGAACCAATCAGAAAATAGCAGCCCTGCTTAGATACAAACATGATATGCCCAAAGAGGGCTTTGCCTGCAGGAAGATTCCATAAGGCAGCTAACCAAAGACTTAGAAGAGCTGTAACTTTACCCTGTGTCTTGCTGTAACTGAAACATGAGGCTCACATTCATTTCTTTTCTTTGGGTTATTAATTAGCAACTAACAAATGTGTAAATATTGATTTGACTCAAATGTGATTTCCCAGAGTCTCACTCTGTATAACGCCTTGCAAATAAGGCAACTCTGATTTCAGCTGTTTTTCCATCCAGTTGACAGGACCTAATGCTGACCCAGCCAGCGGCAAAAGCATTCTGTATCACTTGCAGTTTATCCAGTAAGATCTGCTCTGTCATCTCTCAACCATTTGATCATGTGCTCGGGAGCTGTTTTTCTGTGCATATTTTCTTTGCACCACTTATTTTTTGAGCTGTTGATTATTTTGAAAATAAACAAAGTGAAGCTGTCCTTTGTTAACTCGGTGGCAGTTTTATGTGATGCTGACTGACTCCAGCAGGTGGCGATGTGGGACTCTGAGTTCCAACTGCTATAGTCCTTGTTGACATTTACCTGATGGTCTGATGCATTTGATAGCAACAGCAACATCTCTAAACATCTTGGGATATGACAGTTTTGAACGACAGTGCTTTCTCTGTTGCCAATTCTTCCCCACAACTGAGCTGTGAGAAGATGGATACCTGCCATTTCATTAAAAAACTTCTGACAAGGGCTCAAAAAAATAAATATCAGGCATATTTCTAGCTACAATCAAGAAATGGATAAATACATGGATGGTTTTTGTGATTAACAGAATGAGCTCACCTTCCCCAGCATGATGCTCTTCTGTTTTTCTTACTGTAGCTGTCACCCTTTGTTTAAGGAAGGATATGAACTATGCTGCTCTCCAAAAGGTATAGACCACAACTGCCAGCATATACAGTACCACCATTGGCCATCTTGCTGGGGTGGCTGGGAGTTGTGGTTCATCAATATAGTTCAGAGAATCATAGCTTCTACACAGCCTTAAAATGGCTTTTAATGCAATGTCTGAAGCTCAATGGCTGCATCCACTGGCTTTATATGTGAAATGTCCTAGTTTTAAACTTAGATGCATCCGTGGAATTTTCAAGAAACCTTGAATTTTTTTTAAAATATTACTAGGTTATATAAGCAAAGTTAAATAACCCATCTGATACTCTGAACTATGAATATTTAGGCTTATGCTCAGCACATTATTTAAGACAGCTCAGTGGCTAAATGATTGTTTGCAAATTTGAATCCAAACTTGATAGCACAAACTTCACTATTGTGGCTTTTCATTGATTTATGATTACTGCCAGACCCCAAATATAAACGTGGTAGGCCAGATAGGTGGGACAAGGCATATGTTATGAAGGATAAGAAATTTGGGTTAGGAGACAACTTAGGTATGAATGTTTCTTCTAGGAGGTGGGAGATGTCCTAAATTCAATATATTTATGGAAACATATTTCCCTGAATCTTTTGTCCAGGCCATGTGAGATGAACCAGAGCCAATTAGAAATGATGTCAGAATAGAACAAACAAGATTCTAATCGGTAGTCCCAAAGGTGCTTTTTCAGGAGACAACTGAACTTTTTAGTTTTTTCTTCTTTGAAGATGTTTTGCTTCTCATTCAAGAAGCTTTTTTAGCTCTGACAGGATAGTGGAGAATGGAAGGATTTATATTCCTTGTAGATAGGTCATTTGCATCCTTTTAGAGGGTCATTGAAGGATGCAAATGACCAGCCACCAGCAAAGAAAATAAACCCTTCCATTCCCCACTATCCTGTCAGAGCTGAATAAGCTTTTTGGATGAGAAGCAAAATGTCTTTAAAAAAACCAACAATAAGAAAGTCCAGTTACCTCCTGAAAAAGCACCTTTGGGACAAACATGACCTGGATGACTAAGAATCTCTACAGAATTCTAATCAGTAAGTGTGGGACCAAGTCTTTCAACCAAAGAGAGAAGGACTTGATGGAACCAAGCTTTGTGGTTTGGGTCAGTGTGCCTCTCATTCCTTCCTCCTTTTTCAGTGGCTCAATTTTTGTTCCATTTCTCTCCCCCCCCCCCTTACCAGTTGAGTTTGCTGTAGGAGTAATATTTCAGGACTGTTCATAATGACATTTTTATAGGCAGGATCTTTTAATAAAACATGGAAACCTATTTTCTGATGGGGGTGATTAGAACCATATTACACCAATTACCTAGCTGCCTATTGGCTTCTTGTAGCATTTAGCGTGTCAGGCTTTTATCTCTTTTCTCATCTTCTGCTTTAGAGAAGATTTTAGTTAAACACTGAAAATGCATTATGATTATGTTCTTAATGATTTCCTTACATCATATTGCCGAACCTGACTATAGAAGAAGTACTAAGGGGGAAATAAGTGTTTTAAGGGGAATTAGTCCAAGAAGGAAAGGGAAGAATTGATCTTCCTACACGGTACACACCCTCCAGAAAGAAGAGCTGTTTGCATTTCAAACATAATGTGAAATTTGGCTATTTTGTGACTTTACAATGGGATTGACTAGTTTCATGAAGGAGAAGTATTTCAATGACTGCTGGCCATCATGGTTATATCTTATCGGTGGGTTCATGTGCTATGTATTTAACGACCAGTTGCAGGAGAGCAAAAACGTGGGAGAATTTTATTTTCATAATGTACTTAGGGCTTCTTTGAGAGCTTCTCTCTCTGTTTCCCCTATTTAATTATTTCTTCTCACCTCATCTCCGTCCTATTTGGTTTATCCCTTTCATTCTCTTTCCTTCCATTTCCAGTGCAGGCATGTCTTCCTTGTACCACAGCATCCTGCCTCTTCCTCATTCTTGCTATTTCTGCTGGAAAGTGTGTGTGTGTGCATGCATGCATACATGTAAAGTAGTCATCTGGGTCAGGGGTGGGTTCTACTTACCTTTACTACTGGTTCGCAATGGGGCCCCGTGTGTGCGCGCGCTCTTCTGCACATGCGCAGAAGCATTTTGATGACGTCGGGGTTGATGGGTGGAGCCTCCTGCTGGTTTTACTACCGGTTCTATACAGTGGTGGGATTCAAATAATTTAACAACCGGTTCTCTGCCCTAATGATTTCTTCCAACAATCAGTTCACCAAACTGCTCAGAAAGTTAACAACCGGATCTCCCGAAGTGGTGCGAACTGGCTGAATCCCACCACTGGTTCTATAGAACTGGTGCAAACTGGGGGCAACCCACCACTGATCTGGGCCTGTGGGAGTGATTTGTGCCTATGAAAAGAGTGGTTGTATATATAGATGTTAACAAAATGTAGTATGTAGTAATGAACACAGAAGTACATGACATATGAACAGAGCTATTGGGGCGAAGGAAAACTCTGGGATTTTTTTCAGTTGGAGATGGAAACTGAGGTTGACAGGATGAAGAAACTGGAAAACTTTAGTTTGCTTTTTCTTTTCTTTTTTTCACAGGGGTTCATTTTAAATTTAGATATATCTTCCTTTCGAATAAATACGATTTCATAAGCAAAAAAGGTATAACATTCCATACTGCACTAGAATTAATTTTATGAGAAGCCTGAAGGGCTTCTACATAAGAAATGAATCGAAATAATGGAGCCATAATGTGTTTCTCAAAATTGGGATTTCTTGTTTGCTGTTTACACTGAGTGCACAGTTTACACAGTACATTAATAGCTGGTTGGAGATTTCATATTATGTGCATATATGATTTTACATTTATATATATCCTTAAGAAGATCTTTCTGCCATAAACTGTATTAATGGGGTTCAAAATGATGATACAATATAGTTTTACTCTATGGCCAACTGTGGAGAAACTCTTGGCAGCAATCAGGAATTTTATTTCAAAACTCCCCCGCAATGGATCATTGCCACCAAATACAAAAATCTGTGTATTTGTCAAACAACAACACTGACTATAGTTTAAATGCATTAGTTGATATTCAAACATGATTATCCAGACTAAAGGCTTCCAAAGAATTTGTTATTGTATTTCCCGTACATTTGTGCATTCTATTCTGATGCTAATACTCTGTTCACAGGTCTTTTCCTATGCAAGGTAAAAGCGGTGCATTTGAGAAAATGTCCCTGGAGACAGAAGAGAAATACAAATTTACTTAGAAGTTGACAACTTTCTGTTGGAGTCATGTCTTCTTCATCAATTGTGACTCCTTAAGGCTGGTGGTGTTTGAAATTCAAGGACACCAGCCATGCATATTGGTAGTTAAGATTTCTTCTGTCATGTCAGAACAGCAGTGAAACTTCCATGGGAATTCCTTTCTTCTTCACCTTTCTTTTTAGGCTTTGTGGATATATTATGAAAGTCTTAAATTCTTGCCATCTTTATTTATTTATATAATTTATATCCTGCTGTGCAGTTGTCTTTCTGCAAAAACATCAGAAATATATTTAAACAATTTAAAACAATACATATATATAAAAGATCATTAAAAATTGCCCAGCTAGGACCTCAGGTTCCAACCCTCACTTCCCCAATAGAGTTTTTGCCACCTTCCTGAATTTGAAAAGAAGGGGGGGGGGATGTGTGACATCCAGGGTGATGGGATCTTTACAGAAAAAGCTTTCTTCTGAGTATATGTCCCTCTTACATCCTGAAAGCAGAGGATCCAAGCTGATTGCACAGGGCAAGCAGATTCTAATTGGAAAATATGATCTCAAAGACAACCTGGATCTAAACCATGTAGGACATTGTAGGTCAAAACCATTTCTTCAAATTGTACTTTAAAACATTAGCAGCTAATGCAGTACCTACAATACTGTTCAAATGGTTCTTAGCCTCCAGCAGGTAGGCTATCACATTCTTCAACTGAAGCTTCTGTATGGTCCTAAGAGTAGTCCCAAATACAGTACTTTGTAATAATTCAATCTCAAAGAAATGAGAGCAAGATTGACTTTTGCTGGAATTTATTACTCCAGAAAAAGGCTGTGGTTGATACACCAACTGCTGCCAGGCATTATAATCCAGACATTAACAAGGTTCACAGTTGAACTGTATAAATTGAGAAACCACAAGTGTTCCTTGAGAACCATGTAGTTCCATCAGATATCAGAGGTAGATCATCATAACACACACTACATGGGGCTGCCCTTAAAAACCATCTGGAAGGTTCAGTTGGTGCAAAATGCAGTGGCCTGCATGGTTTTGTGCAGTCCTCAGTGTGCACATGTATCACCTCTCCTATAGTTGCTGTACTGGTTGCTGATTTGCTTCCAGGTACAATTCAAGGTGCTGGTTATCACCTTTAAAACACTTCATAGCTTGGGACCAGATTATTCTGAGGGACTATCTCTTGATGGTCACATTTACCTGACCCACTAGAGCAAGGAGGCAAGGAATGTTGTGGGTCCCATTCCCTAAGAATATCTGGCATGACCCAGAAGAAGGGCCTTTTCTGTGGTGGCCCCCTCCCTCTGTAACATCATCCCTCTGGAAATTGGATCGGCCCCCACTCTAACACCCTTTTGGAAGACGTGATTCTGCCAGCGGGCCTGGGGAACCCAGAGCAGGATGGAGCTCATTAAATGGCTGGTATGGATGTGTGTTGTCACTGGGGTGAGGGGTATTATTTTATTATTTTCATTTTAAAATTATTTTTATTTCTTTTATATCGTGTTTTTATGTCCTGTAAGCTGCCTTGAGTTGCCATGTGCAAGTAGGTAGCAATATAGATTATCTAAATAAATAAGTAAGAGAGTCTCTTACTCTTCTGGAAACCAGTGGTGTTTTGATGAAATAAAAGTTATTTATTTGACCATGAGAAAGGAGCAGTCATAATATCACCCACCTTTAGATCATAAAACAGCTGCTCTGAGGAGAAAACTTGATGAAAGGGGTGACCACATATATGTACTGAGCTAAATATTATTTGATTTACATCTATGGTTGCCATGGAGGCCAAACATTTTTCAGATCCCACTCCCAGATTATGGAAATTACAAGCTCCCAAAATTAAAAACTAGAATGAATCCAAAATTAGCCTTATAATGATATCAAGGAACTCCAATAGAGTAGCAGGATAAGCAAGTGCTATTCCTAACATGTTCTTACAACACAGTTTCAGGAACAGATACTCAAAGTCATTTGCAGAAAAGGGAATTCAGTAATGGTCAAGTTCTGATAATTTCTCAGTTTATCTCTCATCAATTGCCCTCCTCTCACTCATGTATGCTACAAAAAAGAGCTGAATGATCAATGAACATTGTCTCCTCCTGCTCAGTTTTTATTGAAAATGAAGTATTTCAGATTGGTTTTCTTCTTGCTAAAAATTTCTCCTAACATACATGCACTGTGCATGTCAAGTGTCACATTTACACTACAAGCAAAAATAATCTTGCCTTATAACTGCCTCCTTTGCCAATGATTCATAGATACCAGGTTCTGTCTGACAGGATCCTGAGCAAAACACCATCTGTTGGATTCTCTTGTCTGTCAATGGACTTAGATTATCTTTCTGATTGTGTTGGAACAACTCTAAATTTTCCCAGATCAGCCACCTTTTTGCTTGGCATAATAGAAGTAGATCTAGCTGCTGCTTACTGCAGATTCAAGTATTAAATAATAACAGTATTAACGCACACAACAATAATTATAACAATTATAACAGTATAAATACATAAAAAACAGTAAATGATTCTAGTCCAAGAATATGTTCTGTCCCAAAATGGGACAGAACTCACAATTCTTTCAATGATAATATTAAAAACTCTTTCTTGTTACCCAACCCTCTTTTTAACATAGCAATTTGGTGTTGGTAGAGAGTATTGTTAAATAATATTATAGTTAATAGTCTAAAAACTGTGACAAACAGCTAGACATCACAGGGAAAATTATCAATAAATGTAACATTACAAAGTGCCTACTTCTGTTTTAAATAATTTATATCCTTAGCTTTGTTCATTTCAAAATGAACAGTATACTGTTTATCAATCCAGTTATTTCCATTTTTTTATTAGACATATGCTGTACCCAGCATTTTTAAACCTTCAAAACTTGGGGCTCCCAGCTACTAGCATAGTTCAGCTACCACAGATACTTCTCAGCTGTGTAGACAGCCCTATCTTTAATAATTTCCTCATAAAGCAGACACGGTATTACACAGGCTGCTTATTTTAACAATGTCTTTGATAACAAAACTTTCCCTTAGGCATGGCCTGAGCTGGGCAGTCAATTCTGAAATTATAATCACCCAGTCAAGGTTAAGCTTGCCTTGTTCAGCCAGGATAATATACATTTTAAACCATGTGTATGCATTAAAATAAATTAGCTGTGGGTTGTAGCTGTAGCTCATCAGCCTTAGGGAATTATTTCTCTATATTTTAGATACAGAGAAGTACATCCCATTATCTAATAATGCATTCATTTTAGCATCCTGTAGCTTTAGTTTCAGGCTAGTTACAAGATGAATTGGATGGGCTGTAATAAGAAAACATTATGAAAGATAAAGAGTAGGAATGATTTAAAATCCATTGAGGTGTCTCAGATATTTAACAGTACTGTTATTGTTTATGGGCAATGTGAAAGCTGCTTTTTATTAACAAACATTTGTTTTGTCTAAAGGCCATTTAAGAATGTGCACCAGCACTGTATTATACATTATTTCAATCCACATCTCTATAGCCTACAAACTGCCAGCCAAGGGAAGAAACCCTGGGTCAAATTATACATTGTTATAGCTGCATCTACATCAATATTTTGTTTTAGTTTTTGTATGGGTGTGGGAGTACTAATCTATACTTGGAGCCATTGAGTAAAAAATGGGGTGAGCCAAGCTTTGAATTCCTCCCATGTACACACAAGGTTAAAGGGTGTGTGTGAGACAAAATAACTTGAACTGGGACCCTGCCAAGTTACCATGTGATTACTAGGAAGTAAAATAAAAAAAGCAGATTGTTAGTTTCACATTATGTACTGTATTAATGTAATATCTAATTAGATACTTACTTATTGCTTCTTCAGAGGGTCATAAAAATCTGCCCTGAAGCTGCCATAACATAAACTCCCCATGGATGATGAATCTATGTATTTATAACAATAGCCTCATATGCAATTTGTTGTTTCTATGGTTCAGGTATGAGGACTATTGCTCCTATACCTAAAATGGCACCACTCCTGTATGGAAGGGTTTACAGAAGTCAACAATATCTATAGAGAATCCCTCTTCCCCATGTGAATTCCTCCTCCCCTCTAGTGCAACATACAAATGAAGTGAAGACTTTAGTGTAATCAATGGCCATAAAATACTATTGAGAAGAAAAATCAAGTGAAAGAGGAAATGGAATAGAATAGTTTTACTTTTTTTTTTAAGATTGACTCTTTTCAGCTATGATGACTTTATGTAAAATTATTTGCATTTTTATATGTACTGCAGGAAAAAATAGTAATGTTAATAACAATGGCTTCATGGAGAATTGCATAGCTGACAAATTAGAATGGGGAGATTCTATACTGCCATTTACCCTTCTTTTAAAACTCATATTACATCAAGGACAGACTTTAAGACCATGGACAGATGTAGCACCATGGACAGCGCATTCTGTACCTCCTACTCTTACCCTTTTGCTATGGAGTGGTTGTCAGAGGGTTTTGACTGAAAAGAAGATACAATTCCAATATTTTCTAGTAACCAACTCTTTCCAGTCTTTAGTCCTGCCTGACCAAATCTGACCCCTATTGCTTCAAATTTGTTGTGATGCTAAATTTTGGGAAGTGTGGCAATCTACATGCAGCAATGAGATATGGAGCAGATTCCAGCTGCAAAACTTGGGATGGGATAAGGCCCAACCTAGGAGTGACAAGGGGATTTTTACAAATGGTCTTAAAGTCTGTCCTTGGTGTAATATGCATTATAGAAGCTATTTATGGATGTCCATCCATGCCTATTCAAATAAAAATCTATAATGAATACCCTCATACAACAATACCAGGTATTTCCATGAAATCACAGTTAAAGAAAAGCCTTTTCTTGGAACATGTACCTTTCTTTCCCCTCATTGTTAGCTGTTCCTCTTTCAACATTTCACACATGGTTTCCATACAATAACTATGCAAATGGTAGTATGTTCTCCACTCCCTTCATTAGCTGTGGTATATTCTTTTTTTGGAGGGATGTGGTGGCTAAGATACTGAGCTTGTCGATCAGAAGGTTGGCAGTTCAGCAGTTCAAATCCCTAGCGCCGCATAATGGAGTGAGCTCCCATTATATGTCCCAGCTTCTGCTAACCTAGCAGTTCAAAAGCACATTCAAAATGTAAGTAGAAAAATAGGGACCACCTTTGGTGGGAAGGTAACAGTGTTCTGTGCTGCTTCAGCATTTAGTCATGCTGGCCACATGACCATAGAGATGTCTTCAGACAGTGCTGGCTCTTCGGCTTACAAATGGATATGAGCACCGCCTGTAGACCCAGAAACAATTGTCACGCATGTGTGGGGGAACCTTTATCCTTTTTTTAGTGTTATGCAGATGTGCTATGTCCTCAACACTTTAGCTGAAGATTATAGAAGAGAGGATGAGCTTGAAGTTGCAACTAGAACTTCTACGATTTGGATGTATGGGAGTGCATCCTACCCGTGTTATATTCATTCTTATTTGACTTAATTTGGGACTCTTGTGGGATCTGCTATTGGATTGCTTCTGTCAGTTTGCCTGGTACAAAGTTTTCTTGAGTTTTAAAATCTGAGATGATCTAAAGCAAAGGTAGCCCTAGGGTGCTTTCTTTCTGTTTGCCTGAGGTTCTATGAAATAAATTTTAAAAAGGCTAAACATTTTGAGATTTTTAAAGATCTCATTTTCTCCCTTTGAAACTTCTTAATTCCCCCAATTGCAAAAAGGGTAATACCACTGGCATTAACAAAATCACCATTACTCAATTGCAAAAGGCAGCTTTACTTAGAACAGCTTACATCATATGATGATATTTTAAACTCCATCAATCTCTTTCTATCCCAGGTTTATGGGAAAGGCTCAAGATGTGGATAAAAATGCAAAATTTGCACTATCCTAAACTGTGCAATCTGACTGTGCAATCAACAATAATAACAACAATGATAATAATTTATTAAATGTACAGTATATGCTTGCTCATTTGCTTTGCATTTAGCTTGATCTGAACCCAGTGCTGCCAGCTCCCTTTCAACTCTTAGGAAAAGCTGTACTCTAATTTTTAATGTTTATGACCAAGTATGATAGTAAATGGACTTGTTTAGAAGTACTTTCTTTATTCTTTGAAAGATCTTTATTAGGCTATAAAAATCTATGGACATTGCAAAAATCCAAACAAAATATACATAAGGCAACCTGGGACTGCATTCTTCTGTCTTTTCCATGGCATAATGGACACCTTTCTTTTCTTATACTTAGTATGGTGTGTCAATAATAGACATTTTGGCATTTATTAATCTCGCTCTGAGATTAGGAAAAACAATCAGTCTTTATTTTCATGGGATGTAATCTCTTTGCAATTTGTGAGCCTCCATACAATTTATCACCATTTCCAGCCAATGGTTGAGGATCATCATGGAATGAGAGACAAAGGAGGAGAATTTAATGTCATCTATATATTAATGAAATTAAGTCATAGTTAGTTCAGGTAAATGTGATGGAGGGAGAGAAATAGAAGCCTGGGAGAAAGATGCCATTGGCCACTGGCCAAGGTGCTCAGCTAACATACCCTGTAATCAGGGTATGCCATCTTATGAACCTGGCCTTCAAGAAAGACTAAAGCCGTTCTAGAACTGCAGCCTTTAATCCTAAAACTTTGAAATAATTCAGTTCACATTCGTTATACATAGTCTGTGTTTACTTATTGCAGTAGATCAGCCAGCAAATTGAGGAAAACTACCTTGACTCCAGTATCCAACCTAAACCTTATTTTGAAATAATTCTAGATGAAGAAAAAAATCATCTTTCCAAGCATTGTGCCAAATGCTGGAATATTTCATCTCGTCAGAAATGTTGCCATGATTGGGATTAAAGAAGACTTTTCTTACAATAGAATTACCACATCTTTTTTTTTTCAAACATAGAAGAATCAAAATTTCAAGACACACGAGACTATCATTCATCACCCATTTAGCCACTGCAGTGTAGCTGCTTTTATTGCAATTAAGAATAATTGTAGCTGTCTTCACTCCTTCAAAAAGTCTGTCTATATTCTCTAAATGTATTCAGTTTAACTAGTAAGCAGTAACCCAAGGTGTGGC
Source organism: Ptyas mucosa (assembly GCA_012654045.1). Taxonomy (NCBI): domain Eukaryota; kingdom Metazoa; phylum Chordata; class Lepidosauria; order Squamata; family Colubridae; genus Ptyas; species Ptyas mucosa. The sequence goes on along the minus strand of WNWU01000018.1, from coordinate 16,991,298 downwards.
TGCTTCTACGCTTCTAACTGCAGCATCTAATTGAGAAAGCCTATTAATTATTTCATGTACAAAATGTCCCACAAAATTATTTTAATAGATACCAGGCCTTCTTCTATCTTCACCCAGGCAAAAAAAAAAATGTGTAAAATTGTTCAGAATGGTTGTCTGGTTAGCTTTAAGCAGATACAATGGTAGTAAAAAGGCTTATTTTGCTTTTATTGCCCCCAAAGAATAGACAGAATGGCGAGTCCTAGTCTACAATCAGTCATATTAATCATGAATTTTATGCCATTATTGTTTTCACTTTATTATTGCCATCATTACCTTTGACCATAAGAATCATGCATTGCAGTCTGACATACATATTTTATTCAGTACTATCAAAGGTTTTTTGAGATTTAGGCACCAATGAGCAATCAAAAGTGCAAGAAGTCAGGACATACACTTCTCTATCTACAATGATCATTCTTTGAGCATGTTTTTATGCTCCACAACCACAACTTGAGCTCTGAAGTGCTTTCATGTCAATTACAATTATTTATGCATCTCCCAACCAAAATATATGGAACTCTACTCTTCAGTTCATACAGAAACACTTTTTCTTGTCCAGTAAATTACCTATTCTTGATTTGGACAAATTTGCAGACTTACAGAAAACACTCAGACTGTCTACTCAAACGAAAGCCCATTTTTTCCCAGTGTAATTTATTTCCAAATAAATAAATGCTTAGATTTGCAGCATTTTTCAACATAATGACCCTCCATAATAGATTAGCCCAGTGTTTCTCAACCTTGGCAACTTCAGGTAATGTGGACTTCAGTTCCTAGAGCATTGCTGGCTGGGGAACTCTGGGAGTTGAAGTCCACAAAGCTTAAAGTTGCCAAGGTTGAAAAACAGTGGTTTAGCCTGTGTGCAGCTCAAAGCAAACAAGGCACTGGTTTTATGATAATATTATGATTATTGATTATATTGAATCATTTGATATGTGATGATTTTAATTATAATTAAAATTTATAATGATTTCATGGTTAAGTATTTCATGGTTAAGTATTCAATGGTTAAGTATTCATATGCAGTTTAGAGTTGAAATGAAGTGGCATAAGTTTGTAATATATGTAGGAATGAATGAATAAATAAAACCTGCTGCCTACTTTTGCCACACTGTGAAAAAGGCATTTTTCAGCTTCTGTTGATGGGATTAAAATTTGGAAAAAGTATTAGAAGACAAATTTGTGAATAATAATGTCTTCCTTCTTTCCTTCTGAATTGCCCCATGCTGAGTGAATGTGGAGTCTGAGGTGCTTGGCTTCTGGTATATCTTGTCTAAAACTGTACTTTCCACACACGGTGCTTTGGATGGATGAATGCCATAAATCATGGTTCAAGAGGCATCTGATACCACCATCCATTCCTCTGTTATAAGAATCAGAGCAGATGTGCTCTATTCAATGTATTTTTGTTCTCAATGGTGTATTGCCAGCTTTTCACACCAACTTGCTACTACACTGCAGTGTTTTTAACTACAGAGGCCCAAAAACCATAGAGTAAGATCTTTTAAACCCGAAGTCAATCCAGTTGATTCATCCAGAATATTAACCTTTGGAAGGGGGGTTTGAATGATGCAGTTGCTATTTAGTTTGGAATCTAATTACTTGCTGAGGATTGAAAACTAATTACTTGCTGAGGATTTGCCTCTGTGTAGTGTGGGGTTATGGCTATGTAAGATGAAGGAAAATATTGTAAGACTAATGAGGAAACAATTATCGGTAGAATGTACTGCTTCGCAGTAAATAATTTTGTGAAAAGTTGTCATTTGATTAAAGAAAACCAAATAGAAGAGGCCCATTGGATGAAAGGAGATAACCTGGAGCTGTAACAAACATGCTTTATTTGAAAGGATGTGCTGGTTGTTTATAGGTAAGCAGCATTTCAGTAGAAAAGCCATTCATCTCTTCCAGCTAGAAAGATGCATTAGCAATACGTATTGCCAAAGCCTCACAGAATTACTCTAGAGTTAATAAAGGAAATGCTTCACCTTTATATATGTGCTTTCACTCTTGGGCAATTGGTGCTTTATAGTCGCACTCTCTGGCCAGCCTACATCTTGGGATTTTACATGTACAAGATTTCTTGGTAATCAAAAGAATCTAAGGAAATAGATAGCTGAATATTGGAGGGCTAAATCCCACCTTTCCCCTTAGCAACTTTTGACTTTTCTCCTAGATATATGTTTATGTGTATGCATATGCATGTGTATACATACATAAAACTACACACATAAATATTTGATTGACAGATTCCAGAGTTTTCTGGTGAAATGTGGAAAGGCCATTGTGGGTGGTAGAGAATTTGTGAGGTCATTGCCACCAAAGCCATCTTGTATCAGTCAAGGGAGGGGGTGAAGGGTATTTTTCAGATGTTCGATCTCTTTTATCTGTTACAATTTCATTCCAGTTGACACCAGTGTGAGTGCCCATTTACTTTCCCCCATTTACTTAAGACCTTTCAGGGAACAGGAGAGATTTGGATGCAGAAGAGCCAAGTTCCCTTGGTGGTGCAACAGACTAAAGTGCTATTAAGTAGCCCCAGCTGCCTGCAATTACTGCAAGTTCAAATCTCACCAGGCTCAAGGTTGACTCAGCCTTCCATCCTTCCGAGGTAGGTAAAATGAGGACCCGGATTGTGGGGGCAATAAGCTGACTTTGTATAAAAAAGAACACCGCTTAGGAGGGGTCGAAAGCCCTACTAAGCAGGTATATACAAAAGTATGAAGGCTATTGCTTAACACATTGTAAGCCGCCCTGAGTCTCCGGAGAAGGGTGGCATGTAAATCGAACCAATAAACAATAATAATAAACAAGATTTCTTCTTGCGTCTCAATATCAGGACACGAGGAATGATGGGACGTTTATCTTGTCGCAGTTAGAAAAGCAATATGCCTTCTTGCCTATGGCCCTCCCTCTCTTTCTACCTACAGAGAGCATGATCCATATGAAATGAATGTAGATATCTTCTAGTCAAGAGTCCCAGGAATTCAGAGCTCCTCAAAAAGCAAATGATTATAAAATGCATCACAAGAGGCTTTTATATCCTTGTGAGAGAAATAAAGCTTTTCAGCCTATGTTTAAGAAAGACAATATGTATTTTTGAATGACATTATTTGACATGCATTATTTATTTTCCTGCAAATGGAATTGTGCAAACATTAACCTATTGTTCAAATACATCCAGTGGAATTTTTGATGCTCCATTTATTTCTAAATTCCTGTCAATTTATGTGTTCCTTGATAAAGGGATATTATCCAAAATATTTATGAATAAAACCTTCATATTTTGGCAACATTAGCTGTTGCTTGGCTTTTTTTGTACTGACATTTGGATTTTCTCATGATCTTTATCTATTGCATAACGAGACTCATGAAGTAGTATGTTTCAAGAGGATTTAATAACTTAAAGTTATTAGCTGGTGATTCAGAGTTCATTGCTTCTTCATAAAAAGAACAATTCTCCTGTTTAGATCTGAATATATATGTAGTGATGGCTGGATTTTAAATAAATATTTGAAAACCTTATTTTTGAATGCCTGTATAGAAAGCATATGGATTTCACAGAGAAGTGTTTTCTTTGTGGCAATAGTAACTTGACAAGAACAAAACATGCTATGAGAAGGAGACAAAGAGCAAGTAGTGAGAAGGAGACAAAGAGCAAGAGAAATTTGAAGGAAGCAGGATGGCTTTCTGGATGCTGGCTAGATAGTACACCAAGGAAGCGCAATCTAAGATCTTTCCTTTGGAAATGCATAATGAAAGAAATAGAATCAGGCCATATTAAGAGGGTTCTTAACAAATGTTGCAGCCATCAGTTGAAAATAGTTAAATCAATTGAAATAAATTATTTGGCAGTGATCTGTGTGAGACAGTAACTTGAGAGAGCCATATCCTACATAGATCTTATTAAAGAGAAATTGATTTAGATTAAGTGAAATGGATATTTTCCAAACTGGAGTTGTAAGGTCAGTTGCAGGAACTTGAATGCAATAATCAGAAGGTGCTTGTCTGTTGAGCATAGAAAAAAGAGAGATGGCTAAATTTCTCATCACAGGCCTGACCAACAAAAAGGCTTCCAAATGAAGGCAAATAGATGTATCCCAGAATAATATTGCAGGGTCAAATCTGGGTCAGTCACTGGGACCAGAGCTTTAGTTTATAAATACTACACATATAGAATAACCCAAAGCACACATTCTGATCCAACAGAAGCAGGGGTGGGTTCTACTTACCTTTATTATCAGTTCGCACTGGGAGCGTGTGTACTTCTGCGCAAGTGCAGATCGTACCTTATGACGTCCGGGTGGGTGGGTGGAGCCTCCCGCCGCTTTTATTACTGGTTCGCAAGAACTGGACAGAACCAGGAGTGCCCTACCACTGAACAGAAGTTATCTGAGGATGGGTCTCACATGAGTCTGAAAGCTTGTAAGGTAAAGCTCTTGTCCCAGTAACCAACCCAGATTGGATCCTACAAAAAGGCTTCTGACTGCTTGCCACCAGAACCAAATACTGTGACTCATTCTTATTCCAATCTAGTCCTACCTGCTTGATGAATGTTTTGATGCCTGGGCAAATATAAATTCCAGATTAATTCTGAGGTTAAGTCCCCATGTCAGATCACATAAAACACCCAGTTCAAATTCACTGAACTCCAAACAAAAATGTGCTTTACAAGTTGTATACTTGAGAAGCTTTACTGATGTTGCTTTCTTTTTAAGACCAAAGATTCTCCCTCCTTCCAACCCCAAAGAGAGCTTCTTTCTATACCTGGATAACTTATTTGAGCTGGGAATGTTTCGGTTTCCATGGCAACTAGGAGGCAGTCAGCCACATCTGTTCCAACACCTGCCTGTTAAACACACACATAATAGGCAGCTTACTTACAATATTAATTACTAGTTTGTCCTGATTAGAGTTATTCGGCTTCATGATATATTAATGGGCTCAAGGGGAGGGGAAGAAGGGAACTCTAATTGGAAGCATTTGTGTGTATTTTGTCCTTGTCTGCTATCATAAGCTAATTAAGAGGAAGAACAGCTAGCAAGGCTGAGGGGAGTGAGAAGGGTCAGGTGAGATCACAGTGAAGAGATGGAAATGCAAAAAGTCTCTAAAGTTCAAAGATAAGAGTTAATCAAGAGAATACATGAAAAGCAGGTCATGAATTTTCTTCATTTAGACATAAAGATGATCCTCTTCTAAAGCTGAGGATATCTTGAGCCAGAGGGTTGCTTCATTCATGGTGGGGCAGTGGTGGTGGGACAGCTATTCAATGTTGGCTCCAGGTTTTAGGTGTCTCTTGAACAAAATATTCTCATTGGATGTTCCAGTACAGCCAGTTGCTATGACTTGCTTCTTATTCTCCATTTCACCTACCTGAGAGAAAACCCAAACAAAATTGGTGAATCAGAAACTTTGCTCTAGTTTCTCTATTTTGTTTAATTGAACACTTGATTTATGCCTCAAATGAATCATGAGACGCCATTGTTGGAAAGTAGTTATTAAAAAACTAAACTAATGTGCTAGTGGTAATGAAGAAGAGAGGTGTAAACCTCAGATATACATCAAACTAATCCCTCCCCCTCCCTTCTTTCCTCCCTTCCTTCCACTTTTCTTTAGTTACCAAATTTATATGGCTGCCCACCTTAACCAATAATTCTGGACAGCTAATAAACATAAAATGGACATAGTATATATAAAAACAATCAGTTAAAAAACACATTTCAGGCACTCTTAATATTATTGCTTAGAGAAGGTTGTGAAATCAGTCTCTATTATTTTTATTTACACTAATTCTCATTTCAGGGTTTTCAGTCCAGGCTACAGATATATGTGGAAGAAAAACCATCAATAATCAGTACTGAACAAAAACATTCTGGACATTAGAAGCTATTAGTCAAGCATATCTCAGAATAGGACTCAGCTGAATGTTTTTGCTTAAATAGATAATTCTATCTCTCCTAGGAGCGAAGTACATATTTTTAATCTTGTATGAAATTTTGCATATCATTCAAGTTGAACTGAAAGTGTTTCCTTTCCTTCTCAAATATCATTACTGTATACTGCATATTATTAATTGAATATTTTCATTTCTGAAAATAGTAACTCTTCCCTGGAAGCTACTTTTACTGAATGCTGATTTGTGGCAGCTCTTAGCTACGTTATATTAACTTATTTTCAATTAGGTCAACCTGAATATCAAATTAATAGGGCAAAACAGATATTATTCCTCATCCATCATTTTTTAAACCCCTGATCCATTTTTGGATCCTACCCATATGCCACATTCTGATATGGAAATGATGGATGTCAAGAATTGGCAACTAAGGTGTATGAAGGTGCCTTTGTATAAGTATGGGATGAAGTCAGTATTAGCATTAGGAGATGGATTCATCGTTGATGCTACTTACCATTTTTCAGCCATAGATCTTGTGTTATATACCCTTGCATAAAACACTAATTGGCACTGCTGTCAAGGAAGAAGAGGAGAGGAGTCATAAGTCAGTAGTAAAGCATATACTTCAGATGCACAGGCCCTAGGTTCAAAATCTTGCTTCTCTAGACATTGCTTAGAAAAGTTCTCTGTTAAGAATATTTTTGTGTTTGTTTTTTGTTTTGGTGCCTTTGAATCAGTGTTGACTCCTGACAACTTCCTGAATCAGTCCCTGAGGTTTTCTTGACAACATTTTTGGAAATGGTTTGACCTTGCCTGCTTCCTAGAGTTGAGCGAGAAAGACAGAGTTGAGAGAGAAAGATCACCCAACTAATTTTGTACCTGTGGTGGGAATAGAATGCATGGTTTCCCAATTTCTACCTTGATGCCTTAACCACTGCCCCAAATTCTCATTTTGGAACCTTAATGTAACTAAATCAATGTTTAGTTACAGGTGATGAACCTGTATGTTTAAAAATAATGTTTGCATCTTTGCATAAATGTCAATCCAAGTTCAAGACCCAATGTGGAACCATTCCTTCCTTCCTGGGAAACTATTGTCCATTACCCCAGCTCTCCCTCCATGAGCAACATTTCTAACAATAAATATAATTGCACTAGAGAAAAACCTAAAACTAAAATGACCAATATTTTGTATGTAATTGTAATTCTCCAAACCTGCATAATAGTAGTGCATTTACAAAGAGAAATCCACTTGCAAAATCTCTATCTCTAGCTCTCTAATTTGATTGAATAGTGTGAACTATTGGTATTGGTAAAATTGATTGTGCCTGTAGTAGTATACTGATCAAAATGTGCCAAAACAGAGTGTACTGCATTAGCAGGGGATTACCAGAGAATACCACATTCTCTGTTGTGTTAAAAGGTTAAAGAACGTGAAAGCCTTGAACAACCAAAGCAGTGGTGGTATTCAGCTGGTTCTATCCGGATCACACAATCTAGTAGCAGTGGCTGCGGGAGGCTTTGCCCACCCGCTCGGACATCATCACATCCTGTTTTTAATGCTCTGCGCATGCGCACATGCTCACATTTGCGAACCGGTAGCGAAGGGAAGTGAATACCATACCTACCAAAGTCATGATGGGCAACAAAGGCCAATATTTGTAGGCCTACCTGAAGATGACCATTGGATATGGAAGGCTTTGATATGGAATGTTGGAAAAATAAATGATAAAGAGCATGAATTAATGAATGAAATGAAAGAAAGAGAATTAGATATGCTATGTGTAAAATTAAGAGAAAATGTAGTAAAGCTGAATAAAGATAGTCTGATCTTGTGAAGTAGAGTTGATGAATACAGTACATGAAGAGAAGTACAGGGGTAGGTTTAGCTGTAAATAAAAAGACTAAACCAATTAAAATAAAGTCTAAATTGGTGTGATTTAGATTGTTTTTGTTGCATATGAAAACAGAAATTCATAGGTTGGAGATAGTTCTATATTACACTCTAGTGAATCTGATAATGAAAAGAACACAGATGAGTTTTTGAGAAAATTGCATAACACTCTGAATGAACATGATCCAGGGGAAAAATTATTCTGTCTAATGAGATGAATGGATGGATGGAAATGAGAAAAGAAAATGGGAAAAAATTGATTATTTGGTGTAATGGAATGTATGGATGTTCTCGGGGGACAAGGGAAAGAGATGCTGCCTAGGGAATGATCACAAAGGAGAGGGAGGAGCCCCAAGTGGCTTAACAGTGAATAAAGAAATTTAGGAAGCACCAATCCTAACTGATCAGACGGCTAAAAGTGGAAGCAGGAAGTCTGCAAGATTATGCTAATATAGCCTTACAATAAAATAAATTTAGCTCATCTAATCATGTTTTCTGTCTACTCTACCCAAGAGGATGACATTTGAAGACCCAATAATGAATTAGAACAATAGAAGTTTGGTGAATATATATGTTTCAAATATCTTTATATGTCAATATTCATATGTGCATATGGCAAAAAATAAAGTTTAAAAATATTTGATTGCTTATACCAAAACCTTAGAAAATTAGTAAAGAATATAATGATGATGAGTAGTTGTGAGGCAAAATGTTTTATATTGTCAAGAAAAAAGAACAAATGGACATGGAAGAAAAGGAATGAAGTGAAAGAAAGTAGAATGGCTGCAATAAAAAACATGTAATATAATGCAATTTATTCAATTTAGTCACTGCTTGATTTAAAATCTGGGTTGCTCACAGTGTGACCAAATATATATATATTTGTGGGTGAGGTCCTTACATCAAGGACCTCATCCACACAGGATGTTAAGAAACAGCTGACTAATCTGCAAACATTAACTCCATCAACCAATCAAGATGTAACAACACAGGCAACCAACCCTCTCACAGCAACAAAGCCAGCACCCCACACCTCCCCACCAGTATTTACAGAGAGACGGCAGCTCAGATCACACTTTCCTCGCACAAGCACGAAGCCGAAGATGACGAGTGAGACCTCATTGAAATGTTGCCAAGATACTCTCAATCTTACACGGGAAAAGACCCAAATACACCAAAACTTTCATACCTCTACCCATGAAAAGCTACGAATATATATATATATATATATATATATATATATATGTATTTTTCTTTAGCCATGTTCTACCTACGTAAGCCAAGATTTTATGCAGCCCTAGTTCAGTGAAATCTCATTCACTAGTTTTGGGGCTTTTTTTCTGCCCATTGGGAGACCAAAGAGTTTGCTGGCTGCTAGAAGAAAAAAAGCCCCCAAACTAGTGAATGAGATTTCACTGAACTAGGGCTGCATAAAATCTTGGCTTACGTAGGTAGAACCTGGCTAAAGAAAAATACACATAAAACCTACGAAAAAGAAAGAAAAACACACACACACATATATACACACACACACACCCCATATTTTTCAGAGTATAAGATGCACTGGAGTATAAAATGCACCTACCTCTTTTGGTGAGGGAAAGAAGAAAAAGAAATCTCCCTCTGCCTTTGAGCAATTTTGCCTTATTGCAGCAAACAGCAAACAGCCTGCTTTACTTTCAGTTTCGTTTTCGATTAGCACAAGGGGAAAAAAATCTGCTCCAGCAATTTACCTCTTTGCAGCAAGCAGCAGAGCCCTGCCCAAAACAGCTGAGATCAAATCAGCTGAGAGTCAGGAGGCTGATCCAATCAACTTGTGCTAATTAGCCTGTTCTGAAGCTGAAAGGAGCTATTTTTTCTTGCTGTTTGCTTGCAAGGAAGTAACTGCTGTGAGGAGAGGCCAAAGGGTGGGGGCCAGTGGGTGGGTGTGGCTAACTGATGATGCCTTATAAGGTAGAAATAGATCTATCTTAGTCTCCCAATGGGCAGCAAAGAGCTTGCTGGCTGCTAGAAAATAAAAAGCCCCAAAACTAGTGAATGAGATTTCACTGAACTAGGGCTGCATAAAATCTTGGCTTACATAGGTAGAACCTGGCTAAAGAATACACACACACACACACACACACACACACACACACACACACCAATAACTCAAAACTAAAATAAGTATCCAAGGCCTTATTAGAAAAAGTATTAGAACATAGATTAATATCTTAATGAAAGGAATGGAAAGTGTATATAGGGAAAGATGATAGCCAACACTGGACCCGGCAGTGTTGGCTAATTACCGACCAGTTTCCAACCTTCACTTTATTGCGAAGGTTGTGGAGAGGGTGGTTGCACGACAGCTCCCCCGGTACCTGGATGAAGCGACGTATCTGGATCCATTCCAGTCGGGCTTCAGGCCTGGGCACAGCACGGAAACGGCATTAGTCGCGTTGGTTGATGATCTCTGGAGGGCGCGGGACAGGGGTTGCTCCTCTGTCCTGGTCCTATTAGATTTCTCAGCAGCTTTTGATACCATTGACCATGCACCGGTTGGAGGAGTTAGGGGTGGGGGGCACTGTACTACAGTGGTTCTCCTCCTTTCTCTCCGACTGGGTGCAGTCCGTGTTGACAGGGGGGGCAGAGGTCAACCCCGAGGCACCTCATATGTGGAGTGCCACAAGGGTTGGTTCTCTTGCCCCTTCTGTTCAACACTTATGTAAAGCCACTGGGTGAGATCATCCGTGGTTTCGGGGTGAAGTACCATCTGTATGCTGATGACACCCAGCTGTACATCTCCACCCCGGACCATCCCAACGATGCCCTTGAAGTGATGTCCCGGTGTCTGGAGGCCATGTGGATCTGGATGGGGAGGAACAGGCTCAGGCTTAACCCATCCAAGACCGAGTGGCTGTGGTTTCCGATGTCCTGATATAGTCAGCTGACACCATCGCTGACTATTGGAGGCGAATCGCTGGCCCCCATGGAGAGGGCTTGCAACTTGGGCATCCTCCTGGATTCACGGCTGTCTTTAGAAGAGCATTTGATGGCCGTGACCGGGAGGATTTTTCATCAGGTCCGCCTGATTCGCCAGTTGCACCCCTTTCTGGATCGGGACTCCTTACACACAGTCACTCATGCCCTCGTCACTTCCCGCCTGGACTACTGTAATGCTCTCTACAGGGGGCTCCCCTTGGGGAGCACCCAGAGGCTCTAACGGGCGCAGAGTGCGGCCGCGTGGGTGGTTTTTGGAGCAACATGGCGCTCCCATGTGATACCCCTCCTGCACGAGCTGCACTGGCTCCCGGTGGTCTTCCGGGTGCACTTCAAGGTCCTGGTTACCACCTTTAGAGTGCTTCATGGCTTAGGACCTGGTTATGTACAGGACCGCCTACTACCACAAACAGCCTCCCACCGGCTGGTACGCTCCCATAGAGAGGGGCTCCTCTGGGTGCCGTCAGCCAAACAATGTCGACTGGTGGCCCCCAGGAGGAGGGCCTTCTCTGTGGGGGCACCTACTATCTGGAACGAGCTCCCCCTGGAGATACGGAGAATCCTGGATCTGCGTACTTTCCGCCGTGCTGTTAAGACCCTATTTGAAACAGTGGCAAAGGGGTATAAATACCTTTGTTTGGGCAGGAAAGAAGCCACGTGTAAAACAGAGAATAATGCAAGACTCTAGAGAAAGGGGAGGTCTTAAAATGCCTAATTTAGGATTGTACTATGATGCAGCTGCCTTAACCGCAGTTAGTGATTGGGTGAATTTAACGGAGGAAAGGATATTAAACGTAGAGGGATATGCTCTGGTCTACGGCTGGCATGCTTACTTACTATATGATAAAAAAAGTGGACACGATTTTTAAAAGTCATATGTTAAGAAATGCTTAATTGCGAGTCTGGAAAAAATATCAATATAAATTAAATGATAAATTACCAGTCTGGACAGTACCCAGACACGCAATAGAGAATGTAAGTGTAGAACAAAAACAAGATGAGATTACATACAAGGAACTTTTGTATAAGGAGGGAAATAGACTTCAATTAAAATCTATTCTACAACTACAGTAAGAGAAGAAAGAATAATTAAAACATGGTTTCAGTATGGTCAGCTGCAGGCCAGATGGAAGGAAGATAAAAGAAGTGGTATTTTGCAAAAGGATGATAATTTGATAAAACAAATAAGAGATAAAAGCCAAATGCACATAAAAAGGTTATATAATGCATTAGTAGAAATAGATTCTGAAACTGAGTTAGTTAAGGATTGCATGATAAAATGGGCACAAAATATAGGAGAAGTAATAACAATCGAAACGTGGGAAAAGATATGTAAAATTTACACAAGTCCAAAATTTAAGAGAGAATTTTTACAAAATGTTTTACAGATGGCATTTAGATCCAAAAAAACTAGCATGTATGTATCCAAATTTACAACCTAAGTGTTGGAGATGTGATTGTCAGGATGCTACGTATTATCATATATGGTGGACCTGTAAGAAAATTAAGGCCTTTTGGATAAAAATATGGTGGATTATTCAAAATATCTTAAAGGAAAAGATTAAATTTATGCCACAGTTTTTTTTGTTGGGTATAGTTACGGACTGTACGGCAATAGAAACTAAACTGATATTAAATTTAATAACAGCAGCTAGATTACTAGTGGCACAATACTGGAAGAAGGAAAAATTACCCACCATTGAGGAATGGACATTAAAAGTAGTGCATCTGCAGAAATGGCAAAAATTTCTGCATATCTGAAAGACCATTCAAATGAAAGATAAATGTTGCAATGGAGAAGATGGATCAACTATATTCAAAACAAGTATCGGACTAAGAAATTTCAAATAGCCTATGAATGAAATATTTGAATTAAATTATAGTTTATAGTTTATGCTTATAATGGTTTGAGGTATATGGAGTTAAAGATCTAGGGAAAATTTTAAGTCTACATATTTTAGCATATTTTAATCCTATGTTGGTGAATGTAATACCCTGTGCTTGTCCTGAGAAGGGGGAGAGGGAGGGTGAGGGGAGTGGGGGAGGATGAGTAAGAGGGAGGGGGTGGTGGAGGGAGGGAGGTTGAGAGGGGGGGAGAAAATGTTTGTATCTTTTATAAAACTTTTAATAAAAAAAAAAGACCTTCCTATTCCAGCAAGCCGGCCTGGCCTAATTTTCTCCCCTTTTCTTTTAAATATCTTTTAAATTTTCTAAAGTGAAATTTTAATTCGTTTTTAAATTATTGGGATTTTTAACTGTCGCGGGCTAAATTGTTTAATTTAGTTTTAATTATGTTTTAACTTTTGTATTTATGTAATTTATCTTGTGCCTGTGCACTGCCCTGAGTCCTTTGGGAGTAGGGTGATATATAAATCTAATTAAATGAATGATATGAAAAATAAAACTTTGTACACTTTTACACTAAAAAAATTTAGGTTGCAAAGTACCATATAAGCTACAAAAGAGGTTGTGAATGAGAAAGTCATGCAAAAAAAAATGTGGATGAGTGAAATATATGGATAATGTGCATAGAGAGAAAAAGGTAACCCTGAAAAAACAGGGTTGTATATGTGGTAAAAAAAGAGATAGGATTAATATGTAAAGATAGGCAGAATAAATACAAAAGTTGAGTAACCAGTAAGAAAGAATTTAGGTTGTTTGGACATATGGAAAGAAAGAATGACAAATGAACTATCAAAAAAAATATGAAGATCGAATGGGTTGAAAGGAAGGGGATGACTGAGAAAGTTGTGTTTGTCAGAGTTGATAATATTCTCAAAAAGAAAGAAATGAGAACTCAAAGAACAAAAATCAGTATATGAATTGGTGTGTGAATATAGCAGAAAGAAGTATAAAATGTAAAAAGACATACAGATAAGTCACAATTGGGACCAGAATTGCAAGAACACAAGTGAGCAGTCAGATGAAGAGACCTAAATTAATTGGTAGCCTCACATTGCAATGAATTAGGACATACATTCAATTTCACAGATATTAGGATTGTTGGCCAAACGGGGACAAAAATAGCCAGGGAAATGATTGAAGCCTGGGAAACGTGCCCCTTGTCAATCAACAGGAGTGCAGATTTACCACCACCTTACCAAGTGGTACTTAACTTACCAGATGTTAAACAAATGCAGCTTCTCCCACTGACTTTGTTTGTGGGAAGCTGGCTGGGAAGGTTCAAATGATGATTAGGTGGCAGTTGCCAAGTGCTTGAATTTTGATCTAATGATTGTGGGGATGCTGTGATGGTCATAAATACAAGGCCATAAGTTAGTTTTCTCAATGCCATTGGAACTTTGAAGATATTTGAAGGATGGGGCTAGAAATTAGTAGCTACAATGTCAGTAATATCAACAGTGATATCTGCTTTTATGGATAGACTATCTAAGAGATGTTAATGAATAAGTAGCAGAAATTTCAAATGTTATTTTTTTTGTAATTTTGTAAATCTCAATAATAACCAAAAACCAAAGGCAAATTTACACCCCCCCACTTTTTTATCTGGAGTCTTTAGCCCCCTCTGGTATCCAATTTCTGAAATAATAAATAGAATCACAAGGCACAATACTCAGTGACAGTCATATGGTACAATAAGCAATCGAATCATACTAGGAAATAATCAATATAAATATAAATCGCAAGGATACAAGCAACAAAGTTACAGTCATGCAGTCACAAGTGCTCAAATCTTTGTAATGATTTAAGATAGACAAAACAATTTGGTCTCCATGAAAAGGTGTTTTATTGTATATGGTCCCAACCATTTGACCAGATAAGGAGAGCCTTATCAGAGGACAATCTTCAAAAACTCCGCTCAGCCTTTATTACAGCCAACCCTTCCCAAGATTTACTAGAACTATATAAAAACATAGTATATAATTATTTCCAAAATCTTATAGTAAAACTCTCAATATTCCAAATTTGTTTGGATGCTTAATTCATTTATAACTTTCCTAGTTCAAAATTTTATTTAGCTTTATGCCATTTATTTCCAATTCTTTACATTCTTAAACATGGTTAATATTTTTCTTTTGTTCAAAAATGAAGATTAACTCACCAGGTGACTTTTTAAATATGCCATTCCAAAGATCTCTAATAACCTTATGATAGTTAAATAGACAATTTCTGAAAGTGATTAGAAAATGAGGTTAGCGAAACCATGTATGTTAAAAGTGTCTGCATGGTTGTGAGCATGATCACTGGATCCCTTTGTCTCTTAGCGCTCAAACCCATGGGGAACTGCTGTCCTGAGAGCTCCTCATGAGGACCAGCCATCTAGAGCACATAAGGGTAACCTCCCATCCTCTCCTTTTCCAAAGAAGTTCAGAAGGATTGGTCAACTTGCTGGTTCTTTGGACTTTGCCATGGTTGACATCTCTGCTATTTTGGAGATATGCTTAGTCAGCTATGTCTCCCCTGGAAGTCCACAACAGTATATTTTGATCCTTGCTATTCAGCTTACTTCACTTTCGAGCTTCTTTTATAGTTTTTCCTCTGCTGGAAAGCTTCAACAGGTCTAAATCAGCAAAATTGATGGCTTTATAAACTGTATGACTTGGCTGCCATGCAATGATGCTCTGGATTTTGGCAGCCCAGAATTTGTAGCCATATCTTAAGCTGATTTGCTTATCACATTCATGTAAGTACAGCCTTCTCTGAAATGTTTACATAATGTTCCATAAAAGCATAACTTTTTCTTTCACTTGGTAAAAAGCCAAATGTTTGCTCTGGTCTCAACTAATACTGTTATAGTCAATAACTGTCTCATAGCATGCTACAGCATCTTCATTGGAAGATAAATCAGATGCTCCTGCTCTCCCCCCGCCCCCAGACCCTGGAGAAGAGAAACAACCTGAAACAAGCAATCTAAATCTCAGAAGCTCCTGTTATAATTATAAGCTTTTTTTCCTAACAGAATACTCCATGTGTGAATTAATAGATGAATTTGAAGCATTATTCAGGCCCAAGAATACAAGTAGAGAAGTGTCAAGTCCAGTGGAGAAGAATTTGGCAGAAAAACAGTCTTCATTATGAATAAAAGAGTACTTGGGAGTAGAATATACTTGAAAATAATCCTTGCCAGATGGCCAGAATTGTTAGTATTTTGCCTTGAGTGTGATTTCGTAAGTTCTTAAAATCTTTCAACGTTCAGTAGTCAAAGCTGGAATTTACATCTATCTAGTTGTTTTTGATCTCTGAATTATCCTGGAATCTGTTTGCATATTTTTTTTTCTGGTATTGATTGGATTTTTGTGCCTAACCCTCCTTATTTTCTGACCACACCAATTATGGACTTGAAAGACTGCCTAGCTATCCCCATAGCAACAGAGGGAAACAGATCAGTGGTTGGATTTAGTATAAAGCAGTGTCTTATTTAATGTGCTAATTTCCCACATGTATTCCCACTAGTTAGAAAAAGTGTCAGATCTATGTTGATGATTGTTGTTGTCTTTGCCTTTTTTTTTTTTTGGAAGGACTACATATATGAGATCAATCTAGAAAAGCTGTAGTCATTGTTCTGGTATTCTCATTTCAAGGCTCAGTGCTTTCAGAGCACTGTAGGAATGTATAGAATCACAGAAAACAGACTGTGAATGAACTCTAAGGAATAGAATTTAGTAGCTAAAAGAGTGCAACTTCACAAGTTACTCCCAGGCATCAGTCACATAGTTTAAGAAAGAGATATGGGAAACAAATATGTTGAAATATAGAAAGAATATAAATCCATGAGCATTCTAAATGTGCCAATAAAATGAAAGTCTTGTTTGGATATATTTTATAATTATCTTGGATTACTCTATGTTGGATCAAAATATTTGCTGTGCTAATGCCTTATTTGAAAAAAACCCACAACAGAATAAAATCATTTCTATCATTCATACCGCAGTCATTTTTTCAGATTTTGTTTCTTTTATCTTTATCTTTATTATAATTATAAAATATTTATAAAAATTAACTAAAATAATTCCTTTCAAGCTTCAAGGATCAGTGAAATTAATGTAGGGTCAAAGCAAAGGCTCAACCTACCAAATCTGAAAGCAAAAAACCAGAGATCAGACATGAATGTTATCAAAACATGGTGCAGGCACTCTCCACATACTAAGTAAGGGCAGGAGAAAAAGTTATAAATCTCAAATCTGGAGACTGTTACATACAGTGTACCAGACTTGATCATTATATTTTTCCGGCACTGATTCTTATGATTAGGTCTTCTTGTCTAAGGCCTTAGGACTTATTTGAACCTTTTTCTTGACTCATCCACTATGAGTTCCTGAGTGCAGGATATGTTTCCAGATTTATTCCTGGAGAAACAAATTGTCCCGAGAAAAGCTCTGGCAATCAAAAAGATACAAATGATCAAATGTATCTTCAAGAATGACTTCTTATTCAGAATTTTAGAAGTCATGTGGGATGAACTGAGGATTGTAGTATTTTACTACGGTAGGACATGGAAGAGAATAATAGAAAAGCAATCTGTAGTCTGTGAACTATATAAAACTTTCAAAAACCTTGAGTTAATTTGCAGTTGTTGCCAATATATAAAAAACTGTAGTCTTTTCAGCTCCTTGATTTACTCTGTCCAGGTGGTGCTGTTGAGTAAATTATTAAGCATCTAGAATATATATGGGGGCAGTGAAAGAGAATATGTGATTAGATCCCAATAAGCAGAGAAAAGACATTTAAACCTATCACCATAAAAATCACAGCAGATAAAGCTGAATCCTGGTGATTTTTACTCAAGAGTTTCTCATTCTATTTTTCCTTTTGAGGTTCATTTGTTTATCAATAACCAATTTAAAGGATGATGCTGTGGATAACTAGCATGGGATAGAGGCAAATATTGAATTGGACTAAAGACACTCAGACTCTAATCCCAATTTTAATGTGAAGCTCACTGGATGATTCTGGACCAATTATCTCTCAGATGAGACATTTAATGATGGGTGATCCAATGTATATTTCTTGAATACTTTTATAGGGTGAGAGGAAGGGAGGGAGGGAGGGAGGGAGGAAGACAGGCAGGCAGGCAGGCTGGCTGTTTGATCATCTAAAGAATGTTCTAAGAAATGTATGTTTGCCCACTGGGTTTTAAACCTAGCCATTTCATATTGCCACCTTTGAAGACATATTTCCTTTTTAGTTATTATTGTGAAGAACCATTGACAGGCAAACCCTCCATCTAATTTTGGGGTTAAATCTATCTAAGCTAGATATAGTGATCAAACTCCATTATAGGAAATTCCATATGTGTGGTCTGACATTTATGTTACTGCAATTTTGTTGCTAATATTTTGAATAGAAAAAGAACTATGGTTTATCTGTTAAGAACATTCTTTATTTTGGGGTCAGGAGCTCATAAAACCTTATGAATATCTTGGGAGTGCATCAGGCTGCCCAGCATTTTTTTTCCTATGTCACATTGGCAGATAAATTCCTCCCTTTAATGTCTTTAGGCACTACTGCACATAATTCTTCAGTCACATCTGCTGGTGGAATGCCCATCAATTCAGATTATTGGTGCTGTTGCACAGAGAGGCCATGTTTTATGCTTAGCCTTTAGCCCCTCTAGCAGCAAGAAAAGCAAAAAACCCCCAAAAGTCTGTTTCCAGTATACCAGATATTGGATTTCTGTGGAATAATAAGGATTATTATTATTAAGGATTATATTATATAAGGATATTGCATTTCTGTGGAATAATAAGGAATAATATTCCACAGGAATTCCACAGGAATAATAATAATGGGGATAATTTGAACTCTGGTAGGGTAGATTATAAAATATTTGTTATGCAAAAATAAATCAGTAGGGTTGAATATAAAACAGTCTATCCAGATGTGTGAACTGTTGACCATATTCTCATTTACTATAGGCTGTTTATTGAGTTGATATAATATTTGGTTGCTTGCAGTGGGAATCCAGTATGGAAATGTATTATTTATTTATGTATTAAATCTTAAGCCTGCCTTTATTAATTCATAAGTAACCGAAGGCAGTGAATATACTTAATATATCTACTTTTCCCTCAACAGCAACCCTGTGAAATAGATTGGACCAAGAGAGAGTGACTGGCCCAAAGTCATCCAGTTGGTTTTTCATGCTTAAGGTGGGCTCTTCATCTTTAAATCACAGTTTACAGCTCTGGGCATCACACACTCAACATTGACCACAATACTCATCTTATCTTGATGACCAGGGATGGTATTCACTTATGAACATGCACAGAGCCTGCGAATGCACGGAGCGTAAAAAATGGAACATGATGAGATCTGGGTGGGTGAGCGAAGCCTCCCGCAGCTGCCACTACCGGTTTGCCCGAATGAGATAGAACCAGCTAATTTATTTATTTATTTATTTATTTATTTATTTATTTATTTATTTATT
>WNWU01000018.1:16950187-16972094 GCA_012654045.1 Ptyas mucosa | reverse complement strand
ATTTATTTATTTATTTATTTATTTATTTATTTATTTATTTATTTATTTTTATTTGATTTATATGCCGCCCTTCTCCGGAGACTCAGAGCGGCTTACAGTACGTTAAGCAATAGCCTTCATACTTTTGTATATTTATACAAAGTCAGCTTATTGCCCCCATAATCTGGGTCCTCATTACCACCACTGTTGATGACCTACAATTAAAGTGGACACAAATATGTCCAGATTTCCACAGTGGTAGTAATTTATAACTACCAAATAAATGCTTGAGAAGCTTAGTTGCATAACCAAATTAATTCCTAATGTAAAGAAATCCTTTTTTTGAAATTTCCTCTAACTAAAATGGATATCACTGAATCTCACCTGTGACCCAAGAAACTGATAAGGCAGGAGAATATTTCACTTGCCTACTAAGGCCTAGAGATTGTTTCTGAATACAGTATCAGTTTAGGGCAGTTTAGGCTGATTTGGACGAGAGGGTTGCAAGAATCTTTTTCGAGTTGAGAACTGGATCTGAAGTAGTATACTTCACTTTGAGAAATCTCCAACCTTTTTTTTCCTGCACATTTATATTAGGCCTGATTAGCCTTGTGGGGAAATTTTAGTAATACTGCCATATTTTAACCCAGCATGTTTATCCTCTTTTTGACTGCTATTCTCTTATCAAGAAGCCTGCCAGCATGTTTCTCTTGTCTATCGCTATTTTACTTCAGTCATTACAACTATGGCAATATTATTGCCTTTACTGCTTTTGTCTCAGAGACAAAAAAAAACCCTAGAAAAAATATTCTAAACTTAAATCAGGAATATCTGAAACCACAAGACTCTAGCTCTTTGTTATACAGTAAATTTTCTTCTGTAAGAAAGATAAATGCTACCAAATGAATATTTAACACTTCTGGTGAGAGAGGAAAATAATCACCTCAGGTTTAAAAGCTACCTTCCAGAGGTAGGGAAGGGGTTAAGAGCAGGAGTGAAATGCTCCCGGTTCGTACCGGATTTCCCGATCTGGTAGCGATGGAGGCGGGTGGTTCGGAGAACCGTTAGCAAAAATCCCTCCCTCCTCATGCCCAGCTGAGCCGCACGGTCATCAGAGGCTTTTTAAAAAAAATTTTAAAAGCATTTTTTCTACAACCTCTTCGGCTGAAAAAATGCTTTTCAAAGTAAAAAAGAAAAAGCCTCTGATGATCGCACGGCTCAGCTGGGATCATCAGAGCCTTTTGAAAGCATTTTTAAACAACCTTTTCACCAAAGATGTTGTGAAAAAATGGTTTTAATTTTTTTTTAAAAAAATGGCCACACCCACATTACCCCCTCCCCCAAGCCACGCCCACAGAACCGGTAGTAACAAATTTTAGATTTCACCACTGGTTAAGAGTGATCAGTTCTGTGCAGGTATAGACATGAATTTCCCAACATGTGCATCTCTTTTCCCTGAACTACCAACATGGGGCAGTTTGAAAATGTTTGTGATTTCATTTGCCTAGTGAGTCACTGCAGCTTCTCTTCAAGGCAGAGCCCATGTTGTGTCTGCATCCATCAAATACATTCTGCTTTAAAGTCACTGCCACTGAGAATATATATAGGGAAGGTCTCCCTCTATGGTTTGTTTGAAATTTATTATTTATTGTTCTTTCATTACTTTTACCTTTTTACTTTGAAGATGTCGGTTAGAATGCTCGAGTTTGACTAAATCGTTCGATTTCACCTATTTGCTTAATGCATCAGGTTAGCAGCCTAAACTTTCACTATAACTTTTTTACGGTTGGTTGCTAAAGTTGAGAAGTCTGGAATTTACCTGACCAAGTTTTGCAATGTTATAGCAGTAAATATACATGTGAAAGAAATGTATCTCATCCTAGGGATGAAATTTAGGTACCTTATATAGAATGACTTAACTACTATAGGTATTTTCAAAGTGTCCTCCCTCCTGGATTTCTGATGAATCTGACATGAAAAAAGATCATGTCCACTGAGATTGGATGTTGGAGAACTGATTGATGAGCTATTTTTGTCCCTGCTTAGACAACAATCTTAGTAATTGCAAAATTGAATGTTATGTCCTTGTTCATTACAATGTGAGGCTATCAATAAGTTCAGGTCTCCTCATCTAAGCATTTGCTTGTGTTTTTGCAATCTGATGGTTAGCATCCTCCCCATCTGTCCTACATAGTCACAGGGGCAATTCATGTAGGGAATCTGGGAATCCACCTCCAAGTTGTTTTTGTATTTGCCTTCATTCATATTTTGATATTGTCCATACAGGGCAATAAGCAGGAATTGCAAGCTGTTTCCTTCCACCTAAGATGCTTTTGTTGAAAGATGCAGAGGCTGAATGTTGCATTTTTGCAAGCAAACTTCAAATTCTGAGTCTCTAGCTCCTCTCTGTTTTCTTTCTGGCTACAGCCTTTTTATATACAAAGACAAATGAACCCATTTGCAGCAGCCCTTTCTTTCTGCTGCATCCCAGGTAAAGAAAAAAAAAAGCCCTTACCACTAAAATAATGGAATCTCTCGTCTCCAGTCTTCTTATTCTCCACATCAGCAGCATTTTGGCATAGATGTTATTTGGTTTATTTGTTATCTTAAGTGTATAATTTAATTTTTCCAGTGCACAATTTGGAAATGTACAATTCGTTTATCCCATGAAATTCTCAGTAATACAAATGGATATTATGAAATGTCCAAATACATTAGAAGAAGAAACTACATAGTTTGCCATTATATCTCCATCTTTAAATGAAGGACAATAAAATATTCCTCATGCAAGAATAACAGAGGGGATATCTTATTGTACTGAAATACAATATGAAGAATGTGCTCTCCAGTGTGCAGACAAGTCCATTCAATTTACATTTCAATAAAAGTAAACCCAATTCATACAGTATTTTCCAAATCCATCCATGAACTGGAATGCAGTTTTTCTTCAATATTTGCACTTCTCAGATTTTTGTAGTATGATTCCCTGAACAAAAAAGGGAGAAATTGGTATGCTAGGCAGAATTAGGGAGAGAACTGTCTTCCTAATACAGAAAACTGCTTATAAAATGTGTTTTAGCAAGCCTGTGCATGAAACTGTACTTTCAGGACAAATTGCATGCATTGTGATGCAGCTGCATTCTTTTTACTTTTTTAAGTTCAGTGGATGAAGATGTGAGCTTGACAAAGAAAGAGATATAATATAGAAAGCTGAAAGTGACAAATTAGTTTCATATGGAAAGAATCTTTGGATATGGTGAATGTTGAAGCATTCTGCTCCCCAATATACACCACAAAATAGAACGGTCCAAATACAATGTCCGTTATTCACACCCTGTTTTAACTGCTGGGCTATTGCCATTATACTATAACCATACTATTCTGCATCAGATACGAGGAGATTAAATAAACATTGCTCAAAATGAGGTACTCAGAGTAAAGTGCTGGAAATGTTTGCTGAATTTTCCTCATGCTGAAAATGAGACTAACGGACTAATTAAAAATGCATGGGAAACAAAGACGCACAGAGACAGGCAGACGTGCATGCAAAACTCATATAAAATTCTACATTATCCAAAGAAGATAATGAGAGGTAAGAAAAAGTAGCAAGAAATATTATTTCTTTAATGTGTAAGACAGGATGGGCAACTGAATCTGGTCAGCAGGCCAAGTAGTTCAGCCCCCTTCTCCTTATGCAGGGGTCTGCAACCTTAAACATTTGGACCAGAAAAGAAAACACCGGGAGCCACAAAACCTGGGTGGATGTGGCCAACTTGACGTCACTCACTTCCACCAGTCACATGACCCCCCTAGCCATGGCTACCCAGCCAGGACAGAGAACCGGCTGTTAAAAAACATCGGGAATCACAAAACCCTTTTGACATCTCTCTCTCCCTCCCTCTCTCCCCCCTCCCTCCCTCCCTCCCCCCTCTCTTCCTCTCTCTCCACCCCTCTCTCTCTGTATCTCTCTATGTCTGTCTCTCTCCCACTCTCTCTGTATCTCTCTGTCTCTGACCTGGCCGCTTCTCCATTCCCTGCTGTCACCCTTACCTTCTCAGGCCAGGCAAGGAATGACTGGGAGGGAGGGAGAGAGGTGGGGCCAGCCAGTGGTGGGATCACTTGACATGGAGCCACAGAAAAGGGCCCAAAGAGCCACATGCAGCTCTGGAGCAGCAGTTGCTGACACCTGTCCTTATGAGTCAGATGAAGGAGAAAGAGAGAGAGAGAGAGAGAGAGAGAGAGAGAGAGAGAGAGAGAGAGAAGTCCTGCTTCCTGACATTTTTTTTTTGAATGAGAAGCCATCGCATCCTATCTGCTCTTCCAGATGGAAATTCATTAGTACTCTTTTTTCCCCCTATTAAGGGGGAAAGTAACTTCTGGGAAAAGCAGCAATGAGGTGGCCAAAATTCTGCAGAAATGCCATTAAGAGTGATTTAATTTGATTAACTGCATTCTTCTTTTCCCATTTGTAGGGAAAGGATAAGTGCAGACATAGAAGGCAAGTAGAATTTTGGAGCAGAAGTTAGGGTTGTCTTGAGGGCTGGAACAGGACAGACATGAGCGAGATATTTCCTATCTTTGTCCTGAGATCTCCTTGAGTTTAGATTTGCATTCAAATAAGCAACACAAACTTATTTCTTCAGGGCACTATCCCTTACTGCATTAGAGCTGCCTTTTATGTAACTAGTTAAATCATCTTGAATTTCATGACCAGTGTCATGTTAGAAAGCATAATGCAATTGACAATACTTTTATGCTCTGTTGTCCTTAAAATTCTAAGCATGAGTCTTTCGATAATTTCATCTCTTCAGAACTTTGTAACTTGCTAAGAAGATTTGCCTCTTTGCTAGCATGTACTTCTCTTTCTCCCCCTATTATTGGCAAGAACGAATGAATCTATTCTGGAGAATAATTGAAAAGGGACTGCTGTGGTAATTAAGGTTACAATCATACTTAACTGATAAAAAGATTGAGAAAGGTTTCTTTCTAACACTTTTATTAACAGTGACATTAGAAAGTCACTGTTGGAATTTTCTGAGTAATGGAGCAATATGTCTGTTGCATATTTCTCTGCATGAGAACCCTAATCAGGGAAAGTGCTTATATGCTGTGTTTCTGTGCACCTACTGTATGTAGAGGAAAGTGAGACAATATTGACAAAGGAATGCAAGAACCCTTAGCACAGGGGTGTCAAACTCTATTTCATTGAGGGTTGCATCGGGATTGTGTTTGACCTTGGGAGTGGGTGGGCTGGGCATGGCCAGGGTTGGCATGGCCAGCTCAACGTCACTCATGTTGTGGGTGCCTGTGATGGCACAAGTGCTTTGTCAGCAGAAATGGGCTCCCGAGCTCTGTTTCGGCTGTGACAGCCTCCTGCAACCCTCTGCCAGCAAAAACGGAGTTCAGGAGGGCCGCCTGCAGCCCTCCTGAGCTCCATTTTTGCTGGCAGAGGCACTATGGGCCAGACCTTCACTGTTCCCAGGTCAGCTCCACGGGCCAGATCTAAGCACCCTGCGGGCCAGATCTGGCCCCCGGGCTTTGAGTTTGATACCCCTGCCTTAGCAGATAAAAGAAACATTAAGAGGTATCAATTTTCTTTATTATATTTATATATTTAGTCAAGATTAATTTTAAGCAGCATATAGTTTTAGAGGCTGTTTGTTTGTTTCTTTTAAAGGTTAAGCCTTTAACCTTTAAGGCTTATATTATTATGTTTATGCCTTTCTTGCAGGAAACTATTTTGTTCATTTTCAGCAATGGTAGTTACACACAGACCATCTTGGGCTACAAAAAAAGAAAAGAGATAAAAGAGGAAATAGAGATTTGCCCATCTCTAAGTTATAAGATAGGTCTCTCCAGACAAACATTTACCCATCCCTGCTGTAGGTGGAGGAGAACAAAGGCAACAGAACTGAAAATTTGGCAATTACACCTTGAGAACTCTACTTCTAATTCTTCTGCCATTCTATAATATTTATGAACTGCGTCTTTTCACTGTATCTTGGGATTCCTCTGGAATTTAACTTTTAATTTAATATTCCATTGCCTGGAGCACCCCTCCTCCTCCTCCTTTAAAAATACTTTCAGGATCTCTGTGGATTGACAGCATGTTTTTTAATCAACAGAAATAACTCAACTTAGTTCAATTTTCCACATGTACATCCTTTGGAGTTTTGTTTCTTCAAAGCCTGGAAAAACTGGGTAAGAGAGGTGAGGTGGGGATAGTTTGTGCAATCTGGGGAGAATTTTAGCTAAGTAATACCCAATATTCAACTATTTAAAGGCTTGTTTAGAAAGTGATAGATATAAACATTTCAAAATAACTCATTAAGAGAGAACCTTGTTGCATTGTGCATCCACAATGCACTTTGAGAAAGCTGCTTTCTATTTAGCCACTTCCACAAAATGCAGATGGTTACTTAAGGTGGTGCTGGTGATGGGGGATGGGTGGGGCATATTTGCCGATGATCTGCAGAATAAGAACAAGGCTGTCGGCAGATGGCTTCCAGATATTATTCTGAAATATCTTATCCTGACAAATAACAACAGTATGTATAATTAGCACTCTGCAGATGGCATGCTGAATGATTCTCTTCCATCTTAACACACTTCTTTTCCTTACTGATAAACTAGGCTATTTTTAAAAGATAAGTTTTAAAATGCAGCCAGCAGCAATTCCAATAGGGAACGAGTCTACTTTATGCCTAGTTGCAATCCAGTTGAGGATTAAAAGATTTTGTGGGCTGGAGCTCATAATAGAGAAAGGATGAAATAGGAAATAGCACAAAGCAAATGGGAAGGGTAGGAGGAGAATACAAGAAAAACTAGTTAGAAGTTTACCAAAAGTTGACCAGTAAAGAATATTTTCTGTCCTCTAACATCAATTTGTAATGTGCATTATCCTTAGGATGAAACCCTTTAAATATGAACGTAAACCGTTTAAATATGAACGTATGTTTAATTATGAAAGTAAAGTCCTTAAGGAAACCTGTTCTAGTGTTACAATTTTTTCAGTGCCAAGTCAATACATTTTCATTTTCCTCTGCTTGATTCATAGTTTTATGGTGTATTTTACTGTTTGAATTTCTTCTACTTTTATATTGCATAATCAGTTGTTGATGTTTTGCCCTTGTCCATGTTTGAATTATGACCAATGTAGAAAGTATTAAAATACATGAATGGATAAATAAATATTGCCAACATGTCTTGTATTGGCAGATTTCTCATCCTTGGATGTGTCAAATGTCCTTTTAAAACCATCTAGGCTGGAAGTAATTCCTTTTCTGCAGTTTGTGTTTCCAGATTTGGATCCCTTCCCCTCCCCTTTTTGTTTTTTTCTTTCCTCTGTCAATCATAATTGGAGCGTTTTAGCCTTAATAGAGAGAGAAAAAATATTCTTGTGTCACCCCCCCCCCCCAAATACTGCCACAACAACACTTACCATGTTTTCCATTCCCCCTCAGATTTAATCCTCGTATCCTTTTCGCATAGTGGTGGTATTTCAGAGCCCTATAATGTTTGCTTCCCAACTGCATTTTTCAATTATTCCATAACCTCCTTGAGTTGAAGCAAAAGGAATTACATGCAATATTCCAAATATAACTTTCTGATTTGAGGAGGCATGCAGAAGTTTGTTTACGCTTGAAGATTGTGAATGCAATTGTAAAAATAGTCCAAAGATTGCTTTGGAAAGCGTTTTAATACCAGCAAAGCATCCCCATGAAATGTTACTGCAGTTACATCATCTTGGTGAAGCTGTTTTGCAGGCTTTCCTTATCAGCTGTATGTGTGTACATACACCCATCAATAAGCATACACTTCTGCTTGGATTGTTAGTGATGTGAAGCATCTGTGCATACACACAATGATGCAGGCAACTGGGGAAAAACCAAAGTCACCATGCCAAACTTTCAAGAGAACTTGACAGCTTCAAGAAAGGGTGCTTCATGTGCACTAATATGTTCTGTGAAATACCTCTTTGGATTGCATTACACAGCTCTATTAAGCATAAGGGAATATAGCTGGCACATGGTTTTTAAAAGGCTTATAATAGTCTATTTAAAAGTTGCTCGATTATGAGATGGGCAGCATATAAATTTAATAATTAAATACCAGATCTAATCCTCTTTATCTAGGATTGCTGCATTTTATTCTAATAGAAAGTGAATTCAAGCAACTGATGATAAATGTTAATAAAATAGATATTGTGTGCATAATGTATGCATGTCCAGTCCTTTTGGAGGATATGGTCATAGGAGTTGGGTACAGTGGCTGCTGGTTATCTTGAGGCTTGGCCAAGAAACACTGATCCCTGACTCATGGATGTGCTCCGTGAACACATACGGTACCTCAGGGACACCACCTTGTAAAAACAGCCTTTTCCAGGTCGAACAGTGTTTTATAATCCGTGATATCAGCAGGAGAGGCAAAATACTTTCCAGGAGAGGCAGTTCTTTTCAGCTATTTATCATCAACTGAGTAAGTTTTGATAATAACTAATGTACATTGACGTGTGAGTCAAGCCTTGCCTTTTAAAAAATGCTTTGTATATTTCTATTTCCTATTTGGAAAAAATATGAGTCCCTTCTATACACACCAGATGGTGTGCAGCTTGTGAAGATAAATTTATTTACATATACAAATTGTCAATTGCAGTAACTTTAGATATAAGGTTGTAGAAGAGAAAACCCAAAAGATTTAGGGATATTAATCTAAACTGTGCAAATAAAAAGATAAACACAATAAATGAGTTGAAGCTGATTACGTAATACTTTAACTACTAAATATGTTTTGATTTCTCATTTTGGATTCACATTCCTCAACAAAATACTCTTTTTACAATGTTACTTTAAAAAAAACAACACATGCCTTTTAAAATGAATCACTTGACTGGCAGGTTGTGAAACTCAGTTTATACAGTGAAAGAGTCCTTATCACCCTCTTGTATAGGGATCAAGAGGCTTCTACTTAGGCCCTCCATCTCAGCATGATAGCAGTGATGTGGACAAGAGGAGGGGTGGGGAAGGCAATTAACACAATAGTCTGCTCTGTTGTAATAGGACAGAGCATAGAACATAGAAAAATAAGGTTGGAAGAGACCTTGGAGATCTTCCAGTCCAAATCCCTGCCCATGGCAGGAGATCCTATATCATTCTGGACAAATAGCTGTCCAGTCTATTCTTAAAAACTTCCAGTGATGGAGCACCCACAATTTCTGGAGGCAATCTATTCCACTGATTAATTTTTTTTACTGTCAGGAAATTTTTTAGTTATGGGTTGGATCTTGCTTTAATGATCTTCACCCATTGCTTCTTGTCCTCCCTCCAATTGCTGGGGAGAATAAGTTGATTTGCTCTTCTTTATGATAGCACCTCAAGTACTTGAAGACTGCTATAATATCATTCCTAGTCCTTTTCTTTGTTAGAATAGATAATTTGTTCATCATATAGTTCAGCTTCCAGACCCCTTAACATCTTTTTTTTAAATATTATTTTTTATTATGCATTTTCCTTTATTATACATCATGTTTCATCATATACATCATTTTTGCAATGATAGTGTACTGTCTGTATCAGGGGTCCCCAATCTTTTGGACCTCAGGGACCACTAAATTCATAATTTTAAATCCCATGGACCACTAATATGATCTGCCTGATGACCGGCTGGGTGGGCATGGCTAGGTGGTCATGTGACTGGGTGGGGTGACCAACTCGATGTCACTCACATGCCTTGCCAGCCTCTACTCGCCCCTCCCCTCCCAGCCACTCCTCACCTGCCAGCCCGGGCTCCTTAGGGTCCCAACAGGAAGCAGTTGTTGGAGCTAAGCAGCTACCATGAGAAAGAGTTGGCAAAACAGCTGGCTCAGTTCAAATTGGATCTGACTGAGAAGGAGGCTCAGCAGAAGCACCTCACGGAGGACTATAAGCATAGGCTTTCCAAGCAGAGGGAAGACCTGCAGGAGGTACCAGCACCTGGAGGTTCAGCTGGCTGAGATGGTCAGCCAGTTCCAGGCCATGATGCAGTCCCACTGGAACAAGGCCCTCCGGCTCTTCCCACCAGCAGCACTTCCCTCCAGCCTTTGCCCAAAGCCCCACACCAGGAGGCTGAAGTAGACCCTAAGTCAGAATTTCTCTCCCCTCTGACCCACACAAAAAGACCCTGAAGGGGGAGATTCTCTGCAGTAACACAAATATTCATTGCACGTATCTGGCCCAGGGGCCGTAATTTGAGGACCCCTGATTTAGTGCAATATAAAAAAATGCAAATATTTTTTCTGCGGACCACCAAAATTTTCTCACAGACCACCAGTGGTCCATGGACCACCACTTGGTGACCACTGGTCTATATCAAGTCTCTTTTAAGTATACATAGTAAAACCATTGTTCTCATAATTATACAATGTAGTCTCTTTTAAATATACATAATCTTGTACGTCTCCATTGTAACCGTTATCCTCATAGTTAAACTTAACACTCTATACATTAACATCTTTGTTGCTCTTCTCTGCACTCTTTTTGTATTATGATGACCAGAATTGGCTGCAGTATTCCAAGTGTGGTTTCATGAATGCAGTATAAAGCAGTACTGCCACTTAATGTGAACTTGAAATTATCCATCTGTTGATGCAACCTAGGGATTGCATTAGTTTTTTTGGCAGCTGTAGCACACTGCTGATTGATACTTCAGAGATGGTCTACTAGGACCACCTAGATCTCTCAGTGTTGCTACTATTGAGCCATTTACTCTATATCTGTGCATTTGGTTTTTCTTCCCTAAGCCACTAGATGTAGTTCCATTGAGGACTACCACTGAATGTGGTTGGTCAGCCAGTTGCAAATCCATCTATCTTACCAAGAAGTAGGCTGGAGTCTACTTTGTCAAATACCTTACTGAAATCTAAGTAAACTATGTTCAGTTTCCCTTATCCATTAATTTAGTCACTTTGTTAAAGAAGGCTGAGAGCATCTTATTCTGCATTATTTATTTTCTACAGGGACATAACCAAGAGTTTGGAGTAGTAGGTAGATAGCAGGAATCAGACACACTGAATTCTGTCTAGGTGCAATTATACACTTTCGTAAAATAATAATTGATATTTCCTATGCACTTTGAGTCACAGACGGTTGTAGTACTTAGCCAAGCTTGACATCTGGGAAGAAAGCAATGCTAAACAGTTTTCATATTGTTGCCAAGTGTGCTGGTTAATGACCACAATAAAATTAAATAAGTAAATATTGTTGCCAAGAAACTTTAATGATGTGTCCATCTCAATCATGTATTTGACAGATATTTCATTTATGAAGTATGTACATTAAAGGCACATTAAAGAAGTGTAACTTCAAATAGAAATAGGTATGTATCTGTATCTGTATCTCTCTATCTGCTTTGATTGCTTCTGGGAAAATATAGGTTTCTCTTTAGTTCCCCATAAATTTTGGCTGGATTGCCCAACATGCTAAACCTAGGACAAAAAAACCACAAGTACTTAACTGTGATTAAACAAATAAGTTTATTATAGCTGAACCTGATAGTCTGGCTCATAGAATATGCTAAGACAATCTCTGGTTTCTCAAGCCAATTTTTTCCTCTGCTCACATTGCACAACAGCAATGGAGTTAGCAAGCTTTGAAAGAACTGGTCTTCATTTTATGGCAAAAATGAATTTGGGCAGAAGCAATAATTAAATGAAGTTATCTGCAATTTGCTAATGGTGCCTCAGAAGTAAGAGCAAGCTTGAGTATTTCTGTAAGCCATTTCCCCCCCTGCCTAAATAAGTGCAACAATAATATAACAAGAACTTTGTGACTTGAAACTCAGGAGGTAAGATAAACAAACAAGCAAACAAAAGTAGCTCTTTTTAATACAGATATAGATATATACACATTCCTTTAGATGGCCTGGAACATTACTGAAGCCCAGCTGAGGAGCTCATTAAATTTTATGGAGACTTACTCTAAAAGACTTTAAATTTAACAATTAAAAAGACACCAGGGAAGAAGGTAATGTTCCATTTTTGGGACATTAAACCTGTTGTTTATGTTTTACTTACTGGCTTCTCTGTGATTTCCACAATTATAGCCTAGGAATGAAAAGTTTCCTACCTTGCTGAGTGAGCAAATGATTTTTTAGTGGAAAAAAAATCTTTTCTGAAGAATGGATAGCATAAAAAAAAATCAAATGTAGTATCTCTCTGTGGTTGGAGACTGCTGTCCTCTCTGTAGTCTAATCTGCTAGAACCAAAACAAAAAAGCAGTGCCAAGATTCCAGAATAGTGTTTGTCAACCTTGACAGTTTGAAGATGTGTGGATTTCAATCCCCAGAATTTTCCAGCCAGAATGTTGCAGAGGAAAATATATTTCAGCACCCTGGACAAGCTCTTGGAATACATTGTTCCAAATAAATAGAACTATAACAACTCCCGCTACTGTAGTGAGCCAATAGATGTAGAGCAGGAGTGTCAAATCGTGATGACACGTTGTCATCATGTGACATATCACAACTCCCCCCCTTTGCTAAACCGGGGGTGGGGGGTGGGCGTGACCAGCATGTGACACATCTGATGTAGAGGATTGGAAAAGAGAACTGAGGTTTGGAAAGACTGAAATATTTCCAGTGTCAAGCAAGAAGTTAAAGAAGGTGCATCAAACCTTCAGATAAGTTTGGTGAACTTAACCTATCTCATTTATCAAATAAAAAGAAATTCTGAAAATTACTCCATTTACTGGCATGATATGACACTACTTCATCCTGTTCCCTTCCCCCCAAATTGCAGGTCCTGGTCCATCATGGTTTATGATTCAAAGACCCCTTGTTTGTGTTTTTGGTAGCCACACACATTTTTAGAAGGCAGTATTTTTAATATGAAGCAAAAAACAAGAACCTGGGGGCATAACCTCAAACAGGGGGGAAGTTTAAAAGTTAATGTTAAAAAGTATTACTTCACAGAAAGAATAGTGGAAGCTTGGAGCCAACTTCCAGTGGAGATAGTGGGTCAATCATCAGTAACTGAGTTTAAACATGCTTGGGATAAACACATGACCATCATCCAACAAAAAATAAAAATAAATAACTAAAAGTAATAATTAAAAATTAATAAAAACAATAATTAAAAAAAACCCTCAAAGGGCAGACTTGATAGAGCACCAGGTCTTTTTCTGCCATCAGTTTTCTATGTTGTTATGTTTCATTGCTTCTAACCTCTGTATTCCTGATGGACTATCTTTATATATCAGTGTTCAGGTTGCTGCTCAAAAGAGATATGACAACTACAAATATAATCAGTATTTAAGGTGGCCAGAGACATTTTGTTCCTGTGAAATTGGGGTAGGTCTATCTCTCCTGAAATATGGAGGCTGGGGCATTTAATGAATAAACCTAGACTTGTCTAGCTAGCAAAACAATTTTCAGGGCCAGCTCTCTCTTAAAGGAAGATGAAGCAAACAGTCTAAAGTGCATCATAGGAAAAGACAATAGGGAAAGACTAGCATTTTCTTCATGAAAATTTTGTATTTATTTATTTATTTGTAAATATTGCCTTAGTTGACATAGGAATCACTTGGAATCTAATTTAGCTAACAAGTCATCTTTAGCTGATACTTCTAGGAGCAAATGAATGTGTCTTCCTTGTTATTGTTGTAAGCACTTTCCAAATTCATATCTTTGTAAGTAAGACGGCAAAGAATTTTAAAATTTAAAAATCAGATCTGGAAGAAAAAAAATATGGAAAGATTTGCCAATTTAGTCAGATGACTCTGAGTGCTGGGTCCCACAACTCTGATTTTTAATCTCTGGACATTTAGCCCTGCTTGTGGCGATGAATTAAACTCTCATTTACTCTTTCATGGCACTCAGTATCTTTAATAGCTTCATGGCAGGCAAGTATAGTATATTACTGCTACTTTGGAAGTAATAAGTAACTCCAGGTAGTTTAGGTTAAAAAAAGAAAAGAAATGTGGATGAAAGCAAAATTCAAAGCAAAACTGCTCCTTTCTACTGATATTACCACACCAAAAAATTTAAAATAAAAATAAAAAAGCCAACTTTGGTAATGAGTAAAGGTGTATCTTTTCTAATTTATGTCTGCCTTGACTTTAACTTTCCCTCTGATCATC
This sequence comes from Ptyas mucosa, assembly GCA_012654045.1. Lineage (NCBI taxonomy): Eukaryota > Metazoa > Chordata > Lepidosauria > Squamata > Colubridae > Ptyas > Ptyas mucosa. Next base: position 16,958,004 of record WNWU01000018.1, on the reverse strand, counting down.
TTAAAGCTTTCTTTGCAAAATGGAGCAGAGATTCCAGCATCTCTTTCCTCTGCCTCCTGATTCACAGGCTTCTATTTGCTGCTGTCTAGAGCAACTTCTTAGCTGATGGAGAAACATTACAGGGAAAAGGCAAAGGTAATAGAAGAGATAACTCCCCATCTCAGGTGGCAGGCTACTGTATAAAATGGAGTAATTCTTGTGGCAGGAAGGTGAACACATCAAACAATAATCCATGGCAGTATCACAGCTCTGCTTGATGTTTAAAGTCACCCCCACAGTGATGGCCTATTTTTTCCCCTCTACCAATCTAAAGTAGCAACCTGGGAAAATAAATGGTGGGACATTATTTTCACCCACCTCATCACAATTGATGATGACATTTTTGGAAGAAATGCCAGAAACACATTGTTTTCCATGACCCTTGAATAGCTGGAAAGAAAAAGCTTGAAAGTAACTTGATATTTGGAGGTTGTAGGCCAGGAAAATATACCTCTTTCAGATTCTTTTGATTCATCCTGGAAATGTTTAACAGGGAGATGTTTTACAGGGAGATGAGTAGTACAAGCTACACAAACTTTGTGGATTGTTGTGTGCACCTGAATTGCCAGAAGGCCCTTGAAAAGCTTCATAGAATTCTTAATTTGTTCAGTGGCTGTTGGGCTGGTTGGCTGGTGGACTGGCTGGTTGGCTGGTTGACTGTCTGTCTGTGTCTGTCTGGCTGTCTATCTGGCTGAATCATACTGCTTCCTCCTATGACAGGATTTTGAAAGTCAGTAGAATGAGAAGGACAGGCACAGAAAATATAGTAAGAGATATTCTCTTTTGCCATTGTCTCATCTGATACTATATAGCTGACTTCCCATAGAATGCTGCAAGTGAAAAGACTCAGAGGTTTCAGTCTTCCGAAGGCTGGAAGTTTTAAATTATTCATAGAAAAGAACAAAATTAGCTCAGCAAAAGAGGTAAAATCACCTCTTTTAATCAAGAGCCTACACCATAATCTGCCAAATAACCAGAATAATTGTTATTGGCATTGATTAGATTTTGAAGCTGCTGAAACATATAACACTTGCTGGTGTCTGGGGAATTATAAATATAAACATAAATTATCCATGCTATAATAGTAACAAATATAATAAAAATCCAACAGCGTAATTACAGCAATATACCGTAAATATTCCCATGGCATGGCATTTTGTCAACAAACTCAAAAGATCCTGTGGAATAACACCACCTTAACCAATATCAACCAAGACCAATATCTAATCTAGCTTCCTAGGAAAGTTGTTCCTCAGTTCTGGGAATTCATCACAGAGAAATCTCAGTCAACTTTCATCTGGCTTCAGTCCCTCTGATTTCATGGTAATGGTGAGTTACAAGCAATTTTTTTCTTGAGATGTTACCATTGAGCAAATCAATTGTACTTGAAACAATTATGCTGAGCAGAATTTGGCATCAAATCCCATATGGATTTCTAGGTCAAAAACAGTACTTTTAAATTGCATCTGGTACCCTACTAACAGTCAATGCTGGGTTTGCAGCACATACTGTATGTAATCTGCTGATGACATCTAGTTCTAATTAAATACAGGCTGCTGCATTTTGAATGAATTGCAGTTTGTGAATGGTCCTTAATGCTTGGGTTCAACTTCATTCTATTTGTTCCCAGCAGCGGGACTATTGCACAGGCATTGTTGCATGGAGTGGTGATGAGCATATCGATCATCAGCATTTCAACAGCATATTAACGGTACCAGTTTTGACCTGATAAATAACCCCATTGTGGTTTCATGTAGATATTAAGGTGTGTCTCTCTCTGTGTGTGTGTAGGTGAACAACTGAAACCTTATGCATTCCACATATAAGAAGATACCTTATATGGTCAAAAATATGGAAGATTGCCAAAACAACTAATACAATCAGAAAGGGTGCACTTGTTACATCAAATTCTGAGAAAAGTAATCAGTGGTGTGACCCAAATAATTTTATCCCATACTGAAGGCTAAATCTCAATATAAAGGAGCCCAGATAATACACTTCTTCTAGAATGCTCTGAAGTTGACAACAGTCCCTAAAATGAAAGGTGAGAGATGGTATAGATCAATATTTGTTCAATACTACTGGATCAATACTAAGGAGGGTTTCTCCAATGAGGAGGTATACAACAGGTCTTATCTATAGTATAGGAAATGCTCCCTCCTGCAATAAAATTTGATTACTCCCAGGTCCATTTGACCACACCATCAACTGTCCTTTGCAAGATCTAGCTCAGGTGAAATGGTACATACTAGAAAGAATTCTATTCACTTGGAATTTAGAAACCAAATGGAATCCCAGTTAATATGACCAGATATTTCCCAGTTACTCCATAAGGACCTAGCTGATGAAGGCTCTATGAGTAATTTTTTCAACAAAGTGCTGCATACAACATGCAGCTGACAGCTGGAAGTGGGCTGGAATCTCCGTAGCTAGCATATTAGGAAAGAAAGGTAACATATCATTGCCACTGTTGATGATGGCCCCTGATAATCTGTTGGTGTATTAGAAAAGGAAAACTTGGTGAAAATATCATTTCATTTTTTTGGTGCAGAATAGAAAATTCAAGAGATAATTTGTACTTAACTCTAGTTCAAAACTGAGACCTTGCATTTAATTTCTGGAGATGGCAGTCTATGAAATACACATTCTTTTTAAGACCCCTATATGCTTTTATGTATCTTAAGAAATATCCCCTCATGTTCTAGAAAAGCTGCATAACATACAACAGTCCCAACTTTTAACATAAACCTTCATTAATGAATCATCCTCAGAGCCACTTCATGAATATTGTGCTTAGGATAATAACAAAGATTGCAGCCTTAAGCAGATTGACTACATAATAAATCCCTCTAGACTCAGAAGGACAGAGATTTGGAATCACCTTTCAGCATTCACCTTGAGCTGGGTTACACAGTGAGATGCATGGAAAAGGCCTTCATTTAATACTATTGGGTTTCAGAGCCATACAGATTGCGGAATGCCACTTTTTTGAATACAAATGAATAAATTTCAAATATAAGTGAAGAGTAGCTGGCAAAATCAGCTGACACTCCCCCCCCTTTTTTTGGCAAAGGCCGTGAAAGTGGGAAAATGCAGCAACTTCTGGAAGATCACAGGTATGCCTCATGCAGATAAATGTTCAAGGAACTGGCTGCTAGAGTGAAAAGTTCCAATTGTTCTTTGACCATCTTTTTTGCATTGGGGGAATCCTCAATTCAAGTTTTCTTTTAATCTTTTTGCCACCTGCTAAAATATTCTTTCCTGTGGGTTCAAACAATTAATTTCTTTCTGAGCATTTAAGAGATCTTACGCAGCTGACAATACATGATAGAACAGACATCTTTTCACTTATGGAGCCTATGTCAGATATCTTAGAATACGAGATAGAGCTTTTTCAAATGTTGGCACCTAATTTAATTATTATTCTGACTAGAAGAAAATACATGAGTTGTTAGATGAAGGATAAATTAAATTTAGTTTTTGTCCTAGCCCCACCTTTCTGGCATTGATCACAACTTGGAATATGGCTGTCAGTAAGCCATTTAAAACCCAAGTGCAACCTCACGCTAAAAAAGAAAGAAAGATTGCATCTCCATGCTTAGGCTTTTAACAGATGTGGAAAAATTGTCATGTATAACAGGATGTATTTGCTGCTCATTTTGCTTCAGTATTACCATCTTGGGTTCTAGATGATTCCTTTGCTCCCAACAAGTTTTGAACAAGATTATGCAGATGTTAGCAAGAAAAACTTATCTGGTATTAGCATTAAACTTAGACAAGTGAATCTTGGAGTTGATTTATTGGGTCACCAACCAGGCTTGGCCACATCTCAGCATGAAACCACTCATTGGGCGGTTGTATGGGTAAAGAAATATGCCATCTTCTAAAGTGAAGGAGGAATTTTTGTGAGTGGAGTAGATAGTCCCTCCATTCTGATGGGAGTTATCCAGATTGTTAGCATTCCCCAACTCTGAGTTAAGATGCGAAAGCAAGCATTTTCCATATTTACTAGAATAGGTAAACTGGCACATCTGGGAAAACCCAAATCTGAAAGGTCCAAGTTCTCCCTCAGTAAACCAAAACCCCCCAAACCATCCCCTCACTCCTCAGTTGATCACACGCTCCAATCAACGTCTGTCCCATCTCAACTTTGACCACTCCTTCTCCAGGTGCTGGATTGCCCTGACCTTGACTGACAGGAAGAATGCTATTATGTCTACAAATAATCTCTCTACTAAATCCCCCCTCCTACTTTCCCACACATGAGAAAGTGGCAGCATGGAAGCTTCCAGCCTAATATGGCTTCCAACGCTGACACAGATAGCAGGTTCATATATTAGAGACTACTGGAGTATGATTTGACAGCATGCAATATTTTGGTATCAAACTTGAATCAAGTAATGACTGCTGAAACGAGATAAACATCAGACTCAGCTATTCTCTGGGGATCTGTTGGTCACCTTTGTAGTTCTTCATTTGTGAAAACTATGTTTTCAACACTCATTAATTCCTCATTGGCAAAGCTAGGGAATAACCTGTAAATATGTTAATAAATCATTGTCAAACTAGAGTTGTACAGACAAAGTTCATAACCTTTTAGCAAAACTCTACTTCAAAACAAGAGCATAGGTCATCCATTAAATGGTAAATTTAGTTGAAAAATTATACTCTTTCATTTCTTAAAATTGCCCTAATGAATCACTCTGTATGTGCTCCTCTTTGGCCTCTGGGGAAAATAATGGGAATGTTCTTTAAGGGTTACATGTGAACATGACTGAGTGAATCCTTATGATATTATATCTCTGCTCCTGCTCTTCTATAGCCAGTGAATATACCTATTTGAGTAAGCAATGTTTTCAGTCTTTCCAACCAAATCAAACAAATATGCAGCAGCAGACTACTGCAAAATGCAGGTATTTGGTCTTCTTCCTCCTGTAAAAACTATTTCCATCCAAGTCAAGAAATACACAATCAATTTAGAAACGAAGGAAGGAACAATATGTTTTCCTTACCATTTGGTTTTTTTCATAATGGTCTAAATGTAGAGACATGCTGGGACTTGAGTACAGGGGGAAAACACACACACACACACACACACACACACACCCGCACCCCCGCACACACACACACACACACACATTCATGCATGCATACATATACACAAACAAACAAACAAACAAACAAACAGGGATGTTTTAAAATAGTTTCAATGTGTTCCCCATCATATTCAGGGGAAGGGGAAAGTAAGGAAAATAACAGTTTATGAAGTTTCTTTATGGTATTTCCACTCACCTCTAAAGGCTCATTAGATTGGGTCTATGTACCATATTTCCTTCCAAAAATTCTTTCCAGACATTCTTCATCCATGTAGAGTGTTGTTTAGCTTTAAAGATGGGACTAAATCTGTAACTTTTAGGTGATTCTCTTTGCATCTTGACCTATAAGCTAAAAATAAAACATACATTTCTCTCTTTTATGATGCTGGTAGAGTTTCATGAAAGTCAAATACAAGTTTTATAATGTTTGTTTAATTTAAATCTAGGAGCTAGGGGAAATGATATCTTAGCTTTAGTCACAGTCTATAGTACATGGTAATTTAGCTTGCATTTAAGACTGATTAATGTTTCATACAAATAGGACAACTGGCAACACTGGATAAACATACATTCACTAACCATCTTCAATTGTGAAATCATTAAGGTTTATTTTTTATTTATTTACAGTATAATTTTACACATGTTACTATTCGTTTTTATATAACAATGCTCTAGAATGGATAAGCAAAACTACTACTACATTAAAGTAAATTATATGTCATTCATGGAGACACTATGGCATTGTGCCAGTGAAGTGATGAACTATATTTAAAACTTTGCTGAGCTAATAACTAAATAGGTTTTCTCAAGGTATATTGTAATAACTAGATTAGAGTAGCTGTTCAGATTTTTGAGGGCCAGAGATGTCTGCGTGGAACATCAATAGCACCAAAATTATGGTCTCAGTTAGGCTATTTGAGTTTCACCCCTTTATAATCTGTATCACATGCATTGCAGACTTGTAAAATGAGGTGGAACTTTGATTGCCCCAATTATGTCCACCATTTTGACATTGCTGGTTCCCCCATGGATGCTTCTGCAGAGACATTAAAAAAGTCAAGAGGCCATCATGCTCCTTTTTATCTAAAGGTACATTAAAAAAGTTGGGGCTTTGTTTGCATAAACATGACTGCCATTTTGATTCATAAAACCCATGGATACCCCTGGTTGTCACTGTTAATTGAGAATAAGTTCCCAGCAGGCATTGCAGGAAAAGTCAGTGAAATGATCCTTGAAATCCATTATGTACAAATAATATTGTGAAATGCACTCACTTACTTACAGATTTACTCAGATTTATATACTGCTCCAATCCAACAAGATTTTTGAGAAAATTTCTAGATCCTGTAGATCAGGGGTGTCAAATCCATTTTAACTGAGGGCTGCATTAGGGTTTTGTTTGACCTCAGGGGGCCAGGGTGGACGTGGTCAGGGTAGGCATGGCCAGCTTGATGTCACTTGGGTCAGGGGCACCTGTGGTGAACCAAGTGCTCTGCCAGAGAAAAAGGTCTCCCAAGCTCCATTTTCATTTGCAACAGTGTCCTGCAACCCCCTGCCAACGAAAACATAGCTCAGAAGGGCTGCACGCCCTCCATTTTAAAACTCCATTTTAGCTGGCAAAGACCCCGCAGGCCAGGGGTGGGTTCTACTTACCTTTACTACTGGTTTGGGATCTGTGCATGTGCAGATCATCCATTATGACATCCGGGCAGGTGGGCAGAGCCTCCCGCCGCTTTTACTACTGGTTTGCAAGAACCGGGCAGAACCGGGAACAACTCACCACTGCCTCAGGCCAGTCCTTTGCAGTTTCCAAGGTGACCCGCGGGCCAGATCTAAGCACCCCACAGACTGGATCTGGCTTGCGGGCCTTGAGTTTGACACTCCTGCCATAGCTCTAATCATTACCTTGTGAGATTAGGACAGCAGTCCAACCTCCAGTATGCAAAAGAGCATCTTCGTCTATAGACATTCCAGACAGATTTGAAGATAAGATTCCTTCTCTGTTCTTTGTTCCTGCTATTAGTTTTCAGAGCATTTTTACTTTGAGGATTCATCAAGGCATTATAGTTGTTAATAGAAGCAGATATTCTGAACTGACCTATTCCATTTTAAAATGCTTTAATCTAGCAATCATTTTTGTTTCCTTTTATTATTGAGTACAAAAAACAAAGAGAAAGAAAAATAAGCAAAGCAAAAACATAATAATGGAAAAATCCACAAGAAAAAAAACTACAAGCATATTGGACAGATATTCATGTACACATATTTTGTATAAAAAATTTACATAAGCATTTCATAAATAATGAATAGTAGCTGTATTCATTATAAACATCTATTGCTAATCTGTCAACAAGTGATTTATTCCTAAACTGCTAATAACATTAACTCTGAAGATCACTGAATAGTTAGGATTATGTTTTTTCCAAGGCTGAAAAGCAAGTTTTTAGTCATAAATAGGGAACTGAGATTCTTTTATTTACAGATCACTTCATTTTACAATTTCATAGGACAATATATGAATAAAATAATTCCTGGGAACAAAAACCCTTTCCTACTGTTTACACTCATTGGGACATTTTTATAAAGGGAAAAACAAGAAATGCTTGCACATTTCCTTATTTCTTTTTTCATAAAATTCCTTCCTTCCTTCCTTCCTTCCTTCCTTCCTTCCTTCCTTCCTTC
>WNWU01000018.1:16864342-16950177 GCA_012654045.1 Ptyas mucosa | reverse complement strand
TTCCTTCCTTCCTTCCTTCCTTCCTTCCTTCCTTCCTTCCTTCCTTCCTTCCTTCCTTCCTTCCTTCCTTCCTTCCTTCTCCCTTGGAACACAACTCCTGGTGACTCACAATAAAACAAATCACAAAACTATTTAAAAAACAATACAACAAAGATAAAATAACTTAGTGCCTTAGCTATCCTCCTGGGGTGCTCCCAAAAACCATCTACAGTTTGGTTTGTTATATATTTCTCTATACCACTTTACTGTAGGAAAAGAAGTGCTTACCAACACCACATTCAAAAAGTGTGAACTGAATGAGATACGTCAATTACTTAAGCATATTATATGCATTTGATTAAAAGGAAATATGTATGGGGGGGGGGAAAGCAGCATTACTGCAAAGAGATGCACACACATACTTAACACATTTCCCCTCTTACATGTTCAACTGGCAACATCGCTTAAACTGGCACCAGTCACTCACAGTTCTTGGCAAATTTTGCTGAAGTCTCAGAAACACAAATGGAAATTTCCCCCATTTGCAATATTCATTTATAATATGAGTCAATCTTATTTTGCCATGAACTTTTTAATTAAAATCAGTCATATAATTAAATTGAAATGGATTTTGCATTGATTTTGCATCTGCTTATTGAACAATCCTCAGACTATATGTCAAAAACTGGTAATATGGCCACTCTTCTAACTAGATGACAAAAACAAGTCTTTGACTGATGTTCTTAATTGTAAACTGCTGTTTGTAATTGTTAATTTTTTATTGATATGTTTTTATTGTATGCTACCCAGAGTCATGTTCTGTGAGATGGGCAGCTACTGTAAAAAAATGTGATAAATAAAAAATAAATATATTAGAGTTCTGAAGTCTTGGATGTTCACACAAAATCTGACTCCAAAACAGGGAACTTTTTGGGAATTAAATTACAGACAAAGGGTCCTACTCAGATTAGACCAGCAGAGGGAGACACAGTGTTAAAGCTTCCTCTCCCTCATTAGATTGTTTATGAGATTAAAATATGGCTACACTTTTTTGGTTTGTTTTTAAAAAGGTAGTTGGTCACAAGATCTTTGAAAGCTGGCCATTAGATCTTTCTGTGTTGGAAGTATAACCTATATTCATACATGTATCTGTGGAGTTGAAGAGGTAGAAGATCTGACTCATATATTATTTGATTGCTGTTTGTATAAGGGGGTGAGAGATAAGTACCTTGATCCACATATTAAACGTATGGCCCAGTGGGAGGCCCATATTAAAACAACATACCTCATGTATGGCCAGAATCTGAAAATGACATTTAACACAACACAATTTCTGACTAAAATGGTCCGATTGAGATAGGCATATGCGGACCTGATTGGGGTAGATTGCAGGGGTGATACAAAAATATAATTTTATGTCATTTTATTCTATTTTACATGTTTATGTATTAAATTATTGTATTTTATCCTATAACTATTGCATTTTACCCTACTCTCATTTTAAATTGTTTGTTTAGAATTTTTTTGGTAATATGTGTTTGACCCAGGGGTGAAATGCTCCCGGTTTGGACTGGATCACCCGATCTGGTAGCGATGGCGGGTGGTGGTTCGGAGAACCAGTAGCAAAAAACCCTGTGCCCCTCCCCTGCCCAGCTGAGCTGCACGATCATCAGAGGCTTTTTGTTTTTTACTTTTAAAAGCATTTTTTCTACAACCTCTTCCGATGAAAAAATGCTTTTAAAAGTAAAAAAAAGCCTCTGATGATCACGCAGCTCAGCTGGGATCATCAGAGGCTTTTCAAAGCATTTTTTTCTGCAACCTCTTGGCCGAAGAGGTGGTTAAAAAAATGCTTTGAAAAGTCTCTGACAATCCCAGTTGAGTTTCTGATCGGCAGAGAGGCTTTTCAAAGCATTAGAAAAAATGTTTTGAAAAGTTAAAAAAAAAAAGTTGGCCATGCTCACTCAGTCACGTTACCCCCCCCCCCCAAGCCATGCCCACAGAACCGGTAGTAACAGATTTTACATTTCACCCCTGGTTTGAACCTGTATGTTGATTACGTCTATAGGCTAATCTATCTATCTATCTATCTATCTATCTATCTATCTATCTATCTATCTATCTATCTAATATTTCTAAAGTAACTGAGCTATCAGTGTCTTGGTCTTGGATCTTAGGATAAATTCATTGAAAAAAATAATTCCTGCAGTTCAAGGGTTCAGACAACCACCATGCATGGCTCAGGTAGGCCTTACTGCTCTAGTGTCTGAGAACTATTGGAGTGCAGTTCTTAGACTTTTCCAAAATGTATGCTGACATGGAATTTTGATTGCTGCACTAGATCCAGCAGCTTTACAAAATGCAACAGCCTCATCATGGTGTAGGAAACATGCTTTTCTCTGAAAACATACAATTTAAAAGTGTTAGAAGCCAATTTACAATTCTTGGAATAGGAAGTGGGAGTGACCTTTTATCACATTCTTGCCAATGAGGTATATGTACTTTGTAAAATAATTATGACCCAAGCTAGAGGAAACTGCCTCAATACTAACATTCTTGCATCATCATCATCATCACCATCATCATCATCATCACATCATCATCATCATCATCATCATCATCATCATCATCATCATCATTTTCCTCAGTAAAATGAAAAATCTATACCTCTACACTCAACCCCAACTTGCTTTGTATGCCCTGCCTATAAGACTAGGCTAAAAAGCAATTGCATTATTTGAAATCTGGCCTGCATATTGGAGAAACCAAGTTATAATCTGAAGATGTGTGAACTAACCCATTGAATTAAATCATAATATGGTTAGTTTGTTGGGGACTGGAATACCATACAAACATGCTAGTTATATTTTGCTAACCTGAGTTTTGAAATTTAGCATGTTCCATGTTAAACAGGGCTTGCTCCTGGGCATCTCTGTACAGAATTCCAGTCATCTTGAATAGAAATTGCCTTGAAAAGAACTAAATTTTTAATATATGCCCTGCAGCATAGACAGAGCTGCTATCAGTTCTAAAGACTCTCCTTTTTACCCTCACTGCAACCTTGTGAAATGTGTGAAGTGAAGAACTACGACACACTGACACTACAGAGAACTTCATGGCTGAGTGGTCATTTGAACCCAGTTCCTTCTGGTCCTATTGAATGCTGTCTTGGCCTCTCACTCTAACTTTATTGCTGATATTTTAAAAATAGGATGAAGGGTTAAAAAAACCCCAACAACTCTAGTGCCTGTGGGATTAGTCTGTACACTTGCCTTAAGCTTTTTTTATTATTTTTTTTAATAGCCGAGCTATATGCTTAGTCTGAATTGAATGAGTGAACCATTTGCTTCCACTGCAGTAACCTTTTGGATCATTATCCCCTGGGCAAACTGGTAATGAAACAGGAGTGAGGGAAACCTGCTCTGTGCTTTCTTTTTTTGTACTCTGTAACCATCTGCATTCTTGCCAGGAACTGTCCATAGTTTGTTCAGTCTCTGTCTTATAATGCTTTTGTTGGAAAATAACAAGCTATTCTAGGATGAGCCCAAAGAGGAAATGAACCAAACAAATAGTTACAGTTCTATTCTTTTCTTTGGGTAAAACTAGAAAAGATTTAAGGACAATCAATATTTCTGGCTTACAGTAGTTTTAACAGTTTCACCTGCCTGGGAAAGGGCTTATTAACTTTAAATTCTGAAATACATTGAAGGGCCTTTATATTTGAGCCCTTCAGACAGTGAAGCGCCACTGTGTGTGGTCTCCTGCTTTGACCTACCGATGGTGGACAGTAGCAGTAAGTTATCCTGAGCAGTTCTGTGATGGTCATTTTAATTTCCTGTCATGCTCTCAACATAAAACTGTTTTGTGGCATTGTGAGTAATTGAAGTGATAGGACTTGGCCACTTTGATAATGTTTCTTTTTATTGTTTTGTTTGTTTGTTTGACCAACCCTGTATAGCAGGGGTGTCAAACTGGTGGCCCACAGGCTGGATACGTCACATGCAGCCCCCCCCCACTCCGCAAAGGCAAAATACATCACAATTTTTTATTTATTTATTTATTTATTTATTTTTAGATTTCTATACCACTCTTCTCCCTGGGGACTCAGGGCAGTGTACAGCCAAGTAAAAACACACAATATAAACATTAAGAACAAATTTTTAAAAAATATCTAAATTGGCCCCAAATTTAAAAAACACCCCAGTTTAAAATTATTTAAAAGGCTTTGCTTAGGCCAGCCCGGCTTGTTGGAAGAAAAGTGTTTTAAGGGCACGGCGGAAGGCACAGAGGTCATGGATTCTTCTTATCTCTGGGGGCAACTGATTCCAGAAGGTGGGGGCCCCCACAGAGAAGGCCCTCCCCCTGGGGGTCACCAGCCTGCATTGCTTGGCCGATGGCACCCCGAGGAGGCCCTCTCTGTGGGAGCGCACGGGTCGATGGGAGGTCGTCGGTGGCAGAAGGCGGTCTCGTAGATAACTGGGCCCTATGCCATGGAGTGCTTTAAAGGTGGTAACCAGCATCTTGAAGCGCACCCGGAAGACCACTGGGAGACAGTGCAGCTCACGCAGGAGCGGTGTTATGCGGGAGCGCCATGTAGCCCCCGTAATTACCCGCGTGGCCGCATTCTGGACCAGTTGGAGCCTCCGGGTGCTCCTCAAGGGGAGCCCCATGTAGAGAGCATTACAGTAGTCCAGGCGAGAGGTGACGAGGGCATGAGTGACTGTGCACACGGAATCCCGATCAAGAAAGGGGCGCAACTGGAGAATCAGGCGTACTTGATAAAAGGTCCCCCTGGCTACAGCTGTCAGATGTACGATACGTCATGATACATCACATGATGTGATTGAGTTTGAACCCATGCTGTATGGCACTCTAGTCATAACCAATACTGAGTGGGAAAAGTTTCCCTTGAGTTGAGTTTGACTCCTGGTGACATTATGGACATGTAGTTTCTTGTAGACTTATGTAGATCTGGGATGCAAAAATCTGAGCGATATTAGTTGGGACCAGAGCTATAGAAGATTCCCTTTTTGTTGCTCTCTATCTGTCTGTCATCTCAATATTATCTGCTTTATCTTGTTGTGATGGGACAGCTGAGGTAAATGGCAGTTTTGCACTGTGGTGGGATGTCAAAGTCCACCAACTGCCTGAGTATATTATGAACTTCTACTTTCCTGGCCTTTCTAAACTCTGGCTATTTTTAGTCAACTACTAGGAAATATCAGCCTTCAAGGATAGTACTCCCTTTGCTACTGGGTCAGTTAGATTCAGTGGTGGGTTGCTCCCAGTTCGTATCGGTTTGCAAGAACTGGTAGTAAAACCAGCGGGAGGCTCCGCCCACTGCCCCGGATGTCGTCATTGGTGATCTGCGCATGCACAGAAGCTTCTGTGCATGCGCAGAAGCAAGGCGTGCACGTGAGCAAAGCAAGGCATACATGTGATCCCGTTGCAAACCAGTAGTAAAGGTAAGTAGAACCCACCCCTGGTTAGATTGCTTTTTGTCTTAAGTCACTCTCCTTAGGGATTGACATTGGCTTCCATATGACTTTCCACCAGACAGAACACCCATTAAAGAACTTTCTGCGTGGTTGTTTTCCAAAAGTAGGTTATCTACTATTTCCTGCTTTTTGCCTGCTCTAGTAAACATTAATCCAATTCCTGGTATACATCGTTCCAAATGGAAAGGTTTCTATGAGTCTAAAGAAATATTTGCCTGAATATCTTCAGGTAGCTTCTCCAACCTAGGCTCCTCTTAACACATTAAACTAAAATTACCACCACCTTCTGTGTCATGAAGAATGGGAGTGGTAGCCCATAATGTTTGAAGGTTATCCATTTTGGTGATGATTGATATAAGAACTGGACTTAAGGATGCGCAGATACTTCATTCCACATCTGTTGACTCTTGTCCATTTCTTTGTCTAATGGACATTAGGAGATACAACAGGTCATTTACACTGAGGAACCCAGTTTGTAGAAGGCGCTTCCAAAAACAGTAATTGTTAGGTTGGGCTTGGCCATAGAGGTGCAGCCTTGCCAGAATTCCAGTGTGCAATTGCATTTAGAAGTGAAACTTGGCTGTAAGAAGCCAGGTTTGGCTAAATTGTGAAAGGGAGTAGTGGGGAAAAAATAGCCATTCTGTGTCTCTCACCTTCCCTCCCTTCTTTAAATAAATTTGTTGAAATGTAATAAATAACACTAATAATAATAACAATAATAGTAATAATAACAGTAATAGTAGTAATGATTAAAAAAATCAAGAAGACATTCCTTTACTCCCACACCCAGCCATCATGGTTTCAGTCCAAATGAGACCAAGAAAATATTTCATTTCCTGAGCAAATGGAGTATCTATTTCAGCTAACTTTGCTAGAAACCTGTGTGCTTCTTGCTCAATTTCAATCTGTTTTTGAATTGTCTCAGCAGTTCAGGAGACATTCCTATTCCCATGGGAAGGTCATTTTCTAAACTGTCATCTTTAAGCGTTCTTGTGATCACAGCCTGCTAGAGCTGAAAAGGAGTTTGGCAATACACAAAACTGCAATGATTTGACAGGTGGTGTCTTCTCTTGCAAATGGGGCACCTGAGCACAAATCCTTGTACATCATATCAATTATGAAGGACATCTGTGCATATTACTTATCACATTTTACTTTAAAATACATTGAATCAATGACAAGGAGTGGATAGGATCATACTTTCATCAACAGGCTTTCAAGATTCTGCTACAAGATATTACTATAACAAAGCAGCATTTCTGTAATCTCTGCATTGTCTCTTGAACTGGCTTGTCTTGAAGGGCTAATAACAGTCTTGAAAATCTCTCCATGTTTCTCTCTGTCTCTTATTTTAACAAAATAAAGACAGTTCTGACTTTTCTTCTTACACGTCTTTCAACTTTTGGATTATGGAATCACTTCTACAAACCTTTCCTTAATGGTTCATTCATATTAAGGTAATCTCCCCACCACTGGAGGACTTCAAGAAAAGATTGGACAGCCATTTGTCCAAGATGCTATAAGGTCTCCTGCCATGGGCAGAGTTTGGAGTAGAAGACTTCCAGCCCTATGATTCTAAATTCTTATATAGCTTTGAGAGACTAAGGAGGATCAAATTGGATGTATCAACTCCTACCTAGTATCAACTCCTATCTAGTCCCACAAAAACCATTTATAAGTGTGATCAATGTTACCTCGGTTCTATAACTATGCTTAAATATTCAGTTTCTTTCAGGGACCACTTTCAACAACCTTCCCTAAAAAGAAAAGTTTGAAGACAAAATGAAAATTGTGCCAATCTGCTGGATCCAGTGATGCCTTCATGAAGAGGGGGCACAGAGCTAGCCCTTCCCTTAAAGAAACATTGAATCTAAAACACAGGAGGCTGAACTCACAATCTGGAGGACTTTGTCCATTTTAACAGTCTCATCTGTTTCCAGACAAGTAAGCTAGTTCATGCCTCAGTGAACTTCATAGAACTTGAACAGTTGGAGTCTGAGTGATTTTATCTGACAGTAGCCTAGAATAATTCTCATAACACCTCTGTAAATATTCACCCAGTTCCTCCTTATCCATGAGGGATTGGTCACTTTTAACATGACCTCTAGTTAACTCTCAATGGATGTGAAAACAGAAAGGCTTGAAATTCTGGGCTTGGACAACCTAGAACTACGCCACCTTCGGTCTGATCTAAGCGTAGTACACAAAATTATCTGCTACAACATCCTACCTGTCAATGACTACTTCAGCTTCAACCGCAATAATACACAAGCAAACAATAGATACAAACTCAAGGTAAACTGCTCCAAACTCGATTGCAGAAAATACGACTTCAGCAACAGAGTTGTCAATGCCTGGAATGCACTACCTGACTCTGTGGTTTCTTCTCCCAAATCCCCAAAACTTAGTAATAAGTAATAAGTAAAAACTAATAATTAAGATCCATGCTTACATGGTTTTACTTTTAGCTTTCCTCCAGTAGTACTCCAGGCATCTCTTATGTCTTTTCATCACCTGGAATTCCAGGTTAGGCAAAATGGAAAGAGCAAGAAAAATGGCTGCTGTGCAGTATGATTAATCCTATGGCAGCTACAGGACAAAGATCAGTCATCCCTTCATCCCTCAGTTCAGCTCCTGCTCTCCTTTTTTGACATTTCTGAGCATCTGAGTCCTCTGGCACAGGATGTCCTGTGATCGCCTGCAACCTTACTTCACAGTTCTTTCACAGCCAGTTTGGAATGAACACCTAGCCACCATTGCTATTGCTTCTACCTGGACAAAGAACAAGACTGCTGCAGACATCACTTTGCTTAACTGACTCCTCAGTTGGTAGCTCAGGGCTAAACTGTGGAGTCCTTGGTATTTTATGAGCTTGGTTGAAGGCTTGCAAACATTTAGTTATCAGACCAGACCAGTGGTGGGTTCCTCCCGGTTTGGCCAGGTTCTCCCGAGCCGGTAGCTGTGATGATATGACATCACCGAATCGGTTCTGCCCCCGTGCCGCCCCACCCCCGCATTATTCTTACCTTTTATTTGGCCCCACCCACAATCTATTGCTGCCTCCTGAGTCCCAGCTGATGGCTAGAGGGGAAAAAACTGTTTAAACTCTTGCCCCGGGCCTTCAAAGGGCTGCCCTACAGCTGATCAGTGTTAAAAGAAAATAAATGGGTAGACCAGTGCCTGCAAAAATACATGAGTAGATCAGTGCCTGCAAAAATAAATGGGTAGATTGGTACAGCTCTGCAAGCAGTTAAAAGCCTGGTAGACCAGTACCTCTGCTAAATCCTAAATAATTGTCACATGACCATCAAGCCACGCCCACATAGTAAGCCATGCCCACAGAACCGGTAGTAAAAAAATTTAGAACCCACCCCTGGACCAGACATCTTTAGTGCTAGAAGAGAGTTTATATACTATGTATATAAACAGAGAGCAAACATTATTCCCTTTTACCATTGAAGATAGTCTGGTAACAACTGGTTAACGAACTCAGAGAACCCCACAAAGGTAAATATGTTGGTGTGTCCCCATCCCCACCCCGAGATAACTATGTGACTTGCTTAATCTACAATTGTGTTATTGCCTTGCATCATTTTTTCTATTGTATTGCATTTACAATAGTTTACCAAAGTGAGAGTCAGACAAATTAATTTTCTACAAAGGTAGCTATGATAGGGCTATATAGCAAGCAGAAAAAACAGAGGAAAATGAGGGTGACTGTTATTACTGTGTTTATAGTTGCCTGTCAGTATTGATCATTACCTACTCTCAATAGAAGTATGACTTCCATTTCCTTTACTCGCCTTGGATTAAGTAATGTTCCCACAATGCATTTTTCTCTGCCAAAACAATCTAAATTACATAAGATTGTGTTCAAACTTTAAAATATATCTTTTCAACTGATAAAGGGGTTGCATAACAAAAGCATCCTATTGTGCAAAATGAATAGAATGGGATGTGCAAATTTCCACCTGAAAACATTTTAGCTAATAGCTAAAAGATGAATTACACAGGAGACCAAATTATGTATACAAATCCTTTTTCAGGGTTATTGTGTCTGGAATTATTGATTGATTGATTTGTATCTCGCCTTTATTATTTTTATAAATAACCCAAGGTGGCGAACATCTCCAACACAACATTCCTCCTCCTATTTTCCCCACAACAACAACCCTGTAAGGTGAGTTGGGTTGAGACAGAGTGATTGGCCCAAGGTCACCCAGCTGGCTAATTCATGGTGTCCTGCTTTCTAGCCTGCTTCCTTACTGCTATACCAAACTGACTCTTGTTTTTGCCTCTTTAGAAAGGAGGTGTCTAATAGGCCTCTCTATTGTTGTGAGGACATGGCATAGTAATGAAAAATGTAAAGAAATAGGACATAAATTTGAATTCTTAGCTTCGAATAAAATATATGTGTTGCTCATGAGATTTTATGTAAGAAGATTATAGTCCCATATAAGAAAAAAAATAATTTTTGTGAGCTATACAATTTAATAAGGAGACAAAATATACTTTCCAACTTATACTTTTGCTGAAGTCTCAAGAAATGTTGAGACCCAAAGGTCTGTGGGATAACAAATAAGTTTTTGTTAATTTGAATTTTTTTGAGTAGTGTATATGTTCTGGATAAGAAAGAAAGAATGAAGAAAGAAATGAAGGAAAGAAAGATAGAGGTATGGATGGATAGATACATACAGAGATAGAGATAGAGATAGAGATAGAAATAGAAATAGAAATAGAGATAGAGATAGAGATAGAGATAGAGATAGAGATAGAGATAGAGATAGAGATGATAGATAGATAGATAGATAGATAGATAGATAGATAGATAGATAATAGAAAGAAGGGAAAGGTAGAAGGGAAAGGTAGAAGGGAAGTGGAGAATGAGGTGGGAATCTTTGCCACTTTCTGACAAGATGGAGCCCCAAGAGAACATTCTAGGTTCAGTTCTTGTCATATTTTTAAAAAAGGAATGAGATGAAAGACCTCAGACTAAAATCTGGAAGTCACCAGTAGATAAAACAGTCAGCACCACTCTGTCAAAGTATTTGGACCATTTTTAAAAAAAGCGAATTTGGAGGATGGGATAAAAAAAAATACACAAAAAATGTGGAATGGTTAGTGGGAAAGATTTTTGTTTTTTTCCCATGAAAGCCTAGCAACTTCTGTATGCTTTTCTTAAATAGTTTATATATTGATAAAGTGATGGGCATTATTGTTTGAGAATCTTAACCTCTTCAACTGTGGCAGAAGAAAGAACAATGAAATATTTTCCCCAAACATTGTGCTTCATTAATCCAATCTTCTCTGAAAAGAGATATATTTCTACCAGGCAATTCTGATGAACATAATGAAGAAGTAGGACTCAAGTGTAAATTTGAGAAAAATATAGCAAGGGATTACCTATTGCTCATGAGTGAATTCAAATCTTCAGAGATTTAGATTCAATTACCTATATGATCTTTTCTGAATTTGTGATTCTATTATCTTCGCCAGAACTTTATACTAATGTTTTCTGCTTAACCTTCTGAACATTCCTACATTTACTTAAATCCTTTGCCTTGAATTCTATACTAGACTTTGACCATTTTCTTATCTATTGCCTTTCCTAAAAGAGTTAAGTGCTGTTTTCTGATGCCTTAACTAATGTATTTCTATCATGGGTGTGCAACATATTTCTGTGATGCATATTGTTTACTAGCCACATATTATTTTGCAATCTATACACTATAGTGATGACACACCTCTGTAGACAGACCTGCCAGATTGTATAGATATGCTTGTAATCTATGTACCAAAGATCTTTCTGCAATGTATTCCCTTATCTGCACACCTTTCAACATTTCTTTCAGCCATGATAAAATATATATTTGGAAAAATGTTCCATTCTGTGTATTTCAGTAGTTCTCTGTCTATGTACCAAGGCCTCTGCAAACTCAATGTTAGAGTTTCTTTCCCACTATTTATATGGTTGCAGTTATTTTATTTCCAAATAAAGAATGATAATGTTTATATACTAGCATTTTAACAACTCATAAGCATATTTATTGTTATAAATCATTACATGTTATATTCTTTTTTAGGAAACTGAATGCCTGGTCAAGTCATGCAGGATCCTTCTTTTCAGATAATAGATCCATAAGCTTTTAACTCCATATGTGAAATGTTACATTTTTTTAAAAAAAAATTGATTTATATGCCGCCCTTCTCCGGAGACTCAGGGTGGCTTACAATGTGTTAAGCAATAGCCTTCATACTTTTGTATATTTATACAAAGTCAGTTTATTGCCCCCATAATCTGGGTCCTCATTTTACCTACCTTAGAAAGGATGGAAGGCTTGAGCCTGGTGGGATTTGAACTTGCAGTAATTGCAGGCAGCAGATGTAAGTGGATATTAATAACTGCTTTAGTCTACTGAGCCACCAGAGCCACTGTTTGATAGATTTGGACTTTCTTTCCCCATTTACTAAACCATTCCTCTAAACAAACAAACAAAAATCATATCTGGATTACCATGAATTCACTTACGGTAGTAGGCTGATTTTCTTATGAATTGAAAACTAATTTATTTTAAACACAACTGCTGTTTTAGACCTACAGACTCATGAATAAAGACAGAATTAATTAATAAATATTCTGAAGTTATAGTTGAGTCTTTTGTCCTAGCAAGAGGTAAGTGGCCTTACCTATTGTATGCAGCACACTACTGGGAGTATACATTTATTTACTACTTAAAGAAAGACATGGAAAGCTCTGCAAAAGAAGTCTAGTTCTGCAAAAGGAGTCGGTCATTTTGTACCAATGCAACCCTTCGGTGTGGATATGTATGTGTTCAGGCTGATGTCTTAATTTTTGTAAATACCTAAGTGATAACAGCATTTCTAAAATGTATATCAAAGTTTTATCATGGTTATGTCTTCTTTCACAGGGACGAAGATACAAATGCTTTGGTCATACATTGACATATTCACGTCTATTACTTATTATACAATGTAATAAGAGAGAGAGGGAGAGAGAGGACATCAACACACTCTTTTTCATAATAAATATACATCTATAGTACCTTGAATACATACACCAATTAATAAAGGTAAAGGTTCCCCTTGCACATATGTGCTAGTCGTTCCCGACTCTAGGGGGCGGTTTTTCCGTTTCATCTCCGTTTCAAAGCCGAAGAGCCAGTGCTGTCTGAAGATGTCTTCATGGTCATGTGGCTGGCATGACTAAATGCCAAAGGTGCACGGAACGCTGTTATCTTCCCACCACAGGTGGTCCCTATTTTTCTACTTGCATTTTTTACGTGCTTTCAAACTGCTAGGTTGGCAGGAGCTCACCCCATTATGCGGCACTAGGGATTCGAACCGCTGAACTGTCAACCTTTTGATCATCAAGCTCAGGGTCTTAGCTACTGAGCCACTGCATCTCCTACATTAATTACTAAATCAGTATAAATTAACACACTATTATACACCTTCATGGTGATAATTAATCTTATTATATAAGATTAATTATCACCACAAAGGTGTATAATATTATATAAGTAAGCATAGGAGCTTTTCTATCATGCTTGGCTTATGTTAGGATTTTGCAGAAATGCAAGGATCAGCAAAATAGGACAGATGCTTGCTTAGTAATCAGTGTTCAAAATAGCTCTTTGTTAAACCACCATACTAAACACTTGCATAAAGTTACATAGAGTTCAAGTTAGCAAAATAAGCTCAGAATAATCCCCAAACAGGAATTAAATCTACTGTATTCTAGGTGTTACTGTATTTCAAAGATGGCTACACAGGCGCTTCACTGGAAACTAAGTGGTGGTATATTTGGATGTGGAAAAAGAGGTCTTGTGTTCATTAACTTTTACTTTGCTTTTTCTTTAGACACTGTAGCAGAGCAGATAATTTTTATTTGGAATAGACATGATAAAATCACAGATAAGCTACAGATAGTTAATAAAGTATTAGGTATGACCTAAGCATAGCTCATAAAATTATCTGCTACAATGTCCTACCTGTCTATGGCTACTTCAGCTTCAACTACAACAATACACGGAATGGTAAACCTCACCAAACTCGATTGCAGAAAATATGACTTCAGCAACAGAGTGGTCAATGCCTGGAATGCACTACCTGACTCTGTGGTTTCATCCCCAAACCCCCAAAATTTTAACCTAAAACTTGCTACTGTTGACCTCACCCCATTCCTAAGAGGTCTGTAAGGGACGTGCATAAGTGCACCAGCACGCCTACCGTCCCTGTCCTAATGTTTCCTCTATTTGTATTTATTTTATGTATCCAATCCATGCTTATACTTATTGCCTAATACGTTTTGACAAAATAAATAAATAAATAAACTTAACAGCTCTTTTAACATTCCTATTTTGAGTGCTGCACCGATTACCAGCTGATCTTCAGATGCAATTCAATGTACTGGTTGTCATCTTTAAATCTTACATACCTTGGAACTTGGCTGTATCATTGTCTCTGTATCATTGCTTACTCCCAATGGGTTCTGTCTATCCAATGAAATGACTTTTTGGGTCCCAGCTCTTAGGGAATATTAGGAGTGAGTAACCCCTTTCTCTGGAACAATATTTCTTCTGAGATTTAGATCTGAGGGAATTGTATTGATTGCTTCTGCAGTGGAAGTGTTGTTTGGGGGTTACTGATTGTTCCTCAGTGTCAGAAGTAATTGATTATATTTTATTGTTATACATTTTAATTCATTATTGAATTTAGGAATGAAAGTCATTGCAGAGTCAGCTGTGACTTACATGTACTGTTTCATGATCCGCACACTGAAAGAATAGAAAATAGATCTTGAAAAAAAGGTCAGCTGTGACATATTTGCAAGGATTTAAACAGTGTTCTCGTGCTTCTCCCAGTTCCTGCTCTCCCTTAGTCTTTAGAAAGCTTAAGATACTCAGGTTTTTTTCATTGGGCGTAATTTCTATTTTCTTAATAATTCTTGTTGCCCTGCTGTGAACCTATTTAGAGGATTTAAGAAGGATTTCAGGAACTGGACATAATACATGTAGTAGGATATAGCCTATGGAGAATAAAATGGAACTAACACCTTTAATGATTTGTAAATGATACTTCTATTGATGCAGCTGTTTCCATAGCCATATCACACTGCTGACTCACATTCAGTGGAATAATATCTGAACATTCCAAGAATTTCACATGGTTTCACATGCTTAAATTCTGAAGATTCCATATCTGTGTTTAAATAGCACATCTCAAATATTAAAAAACCTTTCACCGAAATGGAGCAGATGTAAAATTTTCCTTGTATTAATTTCTATGATTTAACTTATCTAAGAAGCCAAGTTAATAAATTCTAAAATGTTTGCAGAATTTGTGGAAAACTAGATAATCTGGTTCATTTGGTTTCCCAGAAGAAAATGTGAAAGTAGAGTTTTGATTAGACAGATCACCTCTGAACAACAGCAAAAAAACCCCACAAATCCCAACAAAACAAAACAAAACAAAACAAAACAAAACAAAACAAAACAAAACAAAACAGATGACATACTGTAATTTAGGACTTGAACTAATGCAACATTTGCTATTAACTTAAAGTAAGACTTTGCTGCATCTTTTGTACTATGCAAATTGTATTTTTAAAGAAGTCTGTTCTTTTATGCATTCTTTGATTGATTGCATCAGATATATGGGAGGGGGGAGGAGGTGCCATCCTAACTTATAATGTACTATTGATGAATCCATATAGTTCAATTTCAGCTTCCTGATAAATCTCTTTTTATAGCTTTTAATGTTGCTAGTGCTCCCCCCAACATTAATTTTAATATAGTTTAGACTTTATTTAGTATTTTTTCTTTAGTGCTGAATGTCTATGTATTAAATGCCTATAACAAGAGAGTTGGTTGCTTACTTCAAATCACTGTGCAAAATTTACTCACTTATGGCACCTATGTTCTTCCACTTCCCTGATCTACAATTACCTTGGGAAATAATCATTTTAGATCTAATGTTCTGCTTAAAAAAAATAAGCAATTCACAAATGTTCACTGATTTAGAACCCTTCCTTTTCTTTTACTTTATTTTTTCTTTTCTTTTTTTTTTATAGCTATGGTGGTGCAGTGGTAAGAATGCAATACTGTGGGCTCACTCGCTGCTCACTCCAGGAGTTTGATTCTCAATTTTGATTTATATACCGCTTCACAGTGCTTTACAGCTCTTTTTAAGCAGTTTGCAGAGTCAACATATTGTCCCCAATAATCTAGGGCCTCATTTTACCAACCTCGGAAGGATGGAAGGCTGAGTCAACTCAGAATCTAACTCTTGGAGTGATCAGTGAGTTAGTTCTGCAATCCTGCATTCTAACCACTGTACCACAACAACTTTTAAAATGTACCAATATATGCAATAGGCAGGGACCTATGGAAAGATTTGAAATAAACAGTACATTGCCATATTTGTTTGTTTTGTAATAAATGAAGAGTTTTATTAGAGTAGAATTATGTAAGAATGTCAGGGTTGGATATTAAACTGTGCTGATGGTTAAAAAGGATTACATATGTTTAATAAAATATGAATAACTCCACAATGCTTTTAGCAACTGATGATATTGATGATATTGAGATGAGATCCCTGCTCCAGCATGCTATGACAGCAAGACAATTCAGCCAGTGGCAGGGAAAGAAAGACAATGTCAATGGTAAGAGGATAAGAGGTCAAGTTCATCAGATGGGAAAATTGATAGAAATTACATCTTATATTGTATAAGTGCCCTTTGCTAGTATTATATGAACGTTGATATAGAAGGTACAGTATTGTTATTAATAAACATTATCTGCAAAAATTATAATTAATATTTAACAACTGAGCAGAATCATGTAAAAGTTATTCTCACTTTCTTATTTTCTATTTTCCATGCCTTTTTAAAAGTTACATTAGCATTGTAAGTCACAAAATGTCACAAAGGGAATTCGTTTGCTTAAACTAAGTAAGGATTATTGATTCAGCCCCCCTGATCCAGTGAAATATACTCACTGCTTCTAGGTTTTTCTTGATTTTTTTTTCTCAGCAGCAACCCCCTCCACCCCAAATGTGTGTTTATTTTTTTTCAAATGTTATGATTTGCAAGTAAATTACAGCAGGATATCCTTGCAATCTATATATAATTCATTATAATGCCCGCTACCCCAGACCTATTGCTAAAAAGGTTTCTGGCAGCACAAAATGAAACCCAGGCATATGTATCATGGTTCTTCATCTATGTACATGTAGGAAAATTGAATAGAGATGTTCAAAATGCTAACTGGGAAAAGTTATGTTCTTATCATTATCCCTGAAGTTTTTCTCTTGGTTTTGCCCACTTGTGCCACCTTTGAAACATATTTTATATACCGTATTTTCCCGAAAATAAGACCTTGTCTTATATTTTTTTAATCCTGAAATAAGCGCTTGGCCTTATTTTCGGGGAGGTCTTATTATTTTGGGGCACGTGGAACAAGATGGGGCTCCTCTTTCATCTTACCTGATTTCTAGCTCTGCGTTTAAATATTTTCAGGGAGGGTTTATTTTTGGGAGGAGGTGCATGCGCTCAAAAGCCCGATTGGGTTTATTATCAGGGAATGTCTTATTTTCAGGGAAACAGGGTATCAGAATGTATTGATTTATGGATAAATAAATAAATACATGAAATACTGCAAATATGCTTATTTATGGAATAAATAATTATATAAATAAAACTGGTACAGTATCAAATTTCTTCCTGTCAAACAAGGAGAACTGGGTTTGTTCATAAGCTGCTTTTCAAATTACAGTTGGTCTTCAGCTGAACAACACACTTTTGGTCAAGTTAGGAATCAAACATAGTCAAATATTTGCCCAATATTTTAAAATATTAATTTATGGGAAAAATCATATTGTTTGGAAAGTTTTAGAGAACGATATGTCTCAAGAATTTTCAAGAACTATACAAATCTGATAGAAATGTTACCACTAGCAGGGCCAATGCAAGATATAGGTTTAGATATAATGCAATTAAAAGGCTCTTCTTTATATTTTTATTTATTTTTTTTATTTTTATTTTTCTATTTTTATTCTTATTTATATGCCGCCCTTCTCCGGAGACTCAGGGCGGCTTACAATGCGTTAAGCAATAGCTTTCATATTTTTGTATATTTTATACAAAGTCAGCTTATTGCCCCCACAAACCGGGTTCTCATTTTACCCACCTTAGAAAGGATGGAAGGCTGAGTCAACCTTGAGCCTGGTGAGATTCGAACTTACAGTAATTGCAGGCAGCTGGATGTTAAATGCTGCCTTGTAGGAGGCATTAGCCTGCTACGCCACTCAGGCTCCTTTATAGGAAGGTCATTCATCATTTCGGGGAAGAGAATATAGTTATTCACTAGTCAAATCAACATGAATGTTAATTGAATCAATTATTATCTAAGATGCTTACTGAATTCACTCCTTGTAAGTTGCTACATGAATTGTTCAGAAACTTCACACACTATTTTAATATTTTTGGTAATGTAACACAGTTCACAGTGGTAATGACAACATTCTTTCCCACATTTAAATAGATATTAGTGTACACATTTCAACATATATAGAGAAAAGTTTTTTTAAAAAATATAGATGAATGCAGAAATGGAATAGCATTCTTAGATTTATGGTAAATGCCTATAAAATGACATGGACTGAAAACAGCTTTGCTGATCCCTACTGGTGGCCCAAATGTATCTCAATCATTTCAAAGTCCTACACAGAAGGCCTGCATATCAACTTCTTAGAATATAGACACTTGGATTTTCTTACGGTGTTCAGAGAATGCAATATCTCGTCTAGCCTATTTTAGTACATACCACCTCATCACCCATGGCTTAATAAAAAACAGCTTTCTCTTACAGCCTGTGAATCTACTTCAGCATCCCACATCATGCAAGGCTGATCGCTATGCTTTTGTTATTCAGCTAGTTGCCTCGGCTGTCACATTGTGAAAACCCTTCAGTAACTGCTCGCATAGATTGGAGTCACCCTGAGCCACTGAATAAGAAATTACCCACAAAATGCTGCAGAGACGCTAAAAGTATCCATATCAGTTCAAGGAAACAGCCACGGGTCTAAGCTATGAAACTGGGCTATATGGGGAGGGGACAGGTTGGAAGAGATATAATCAATTGATAGTAAAAAGAAAAGGAAACAAATAAATTATTATTTCCCAAATTGGATGTATTTACTAGTTAAGGGAAGCATGAATATTCCTGGGAACCATTTTAAAACCCCTCTTAATACCACTTTGATGGTGCAGTGGTTAGAATGAAGTACTGCAGGCTAATTCTGCTGACTGCTGACTGCTGGCTGCCAGCAGATCAGCAGTTCATTTCTCACTGGCTCAAGGTTGACTCAGCCTTCCATCCTTTCGAGGTCAGTAAAATGAGGACCCAGATCATTGGGGCAATATGCTGACTCCAAACTGCTTACAGAGGGCTGTAAGTACAGTGAAGTGGTATATAAGTCTAACTGCTATTGCTATATGAGAAGGAGGAATGACTACCTGGTTAATTTAATATGTCACATCAATAACAAAGGTTAGGAGAAGTTAGATCATGTAAACTCGATATCTCTTTGCTTTGTAGAAAATATCTTGTGAACCTCCATCTTAAACACATTTCTTTTCCTTTCTTTTATATAAAATAGTTTTTTCAAGTTTACAGTTCATGGATTGTGATAAAGCACACAAACCTATTCAATCTGCATATAGGAGCTAGTACTTTACAGATTTTAGTTGGTTTACAAAGTGGTCATCAAACCAGGTTCTCTATATAGTATGCTATCTAACTTCCATCTAACTGTGATCTGAGCAAGCCAGAGTTACTTGTCTTTGAACTAAGTGGAATACTGCTGTTTATTGTACTCTAAGTATGAAGGCAATATCTCTGTACCACACATAGAAATGGGGAGGTGAGGTGTGTGAGTCTGAAACTCCTTGAAGCACATCCTAAAATATTAAATTATGGTAGGATTAAATCTATATAAACATACATTCTGTGTCTTTTACTTGCATACATGCACTTATACATTCAATATATTTTATTTAATGCCATTGTTCCAGGCTATTGAACTATTATTTTAGGCAGAATAAAGAAAATTGTTTTCTTGTAATGCAATTAAGAAAGGCTAAATTGGATTAAAAGGCTGAGATTCTAAAACTGAGTGAGGAAATCTCTGTAATTCTGAGTGGAAATCTCCCTCTCTGCATTTGAGGACCCATTCATTAATTGCAAAAGTAGGGAAGGAACACTTCAACTATTTTAATAGTTGAGGTTGAATTTTGAATATAGAAAGATGAAATCCTTTATTTATACATTTCACTAAGCAGTTTGACTATGGTTTGTTGATTAACACACAATTAGATGTCTCTGCCCAAATAACCCATAAATCATGCTTTATGGATCACAGTGGCTGAGTTTACCAAACATTCAATGAGAAGTCAACCACGCTATGACTCCTCTCCATCTTTCCTGTCAGGTCAGACTTGGACCCATGGGGGGCAGACTACAAATGTTGTAGTAATGCCACCAATCAGTTTATTTCATGGTCAATTATTTGCTGGCATGTGGTTCTGAGGCACTACAGCTTGGTGACTGGAGAGGTGAAGGTGCAGCTGTAAAGCTGGTGATTCTTTCTGCTCTGGTGGTAGAATGCCCATAATGATGGCATGGCTTCTGGTTCAGGACAGGATTACTTGTGTGACTGCCTGTCTCCAATTTTGGTTGTGTGCTAGCCGTGCCTGTTCCTGGATAGGAGGGCCTTGCTCATTGGAACTTATGCCCCTGTGACCTTTGCAATGAACTGAACTGGATTATTGCAATGAACTGAAAAGCATTCAGAAGCTTTAACTGATGGAGAATGTGGCAGCATGAGTACTAAGTGCTTCTTGGTATAATTAAAGGTTTTGGTTGACACCTTAAAGAATTAATTTACTTGAGGGATTGCCTCTAATGGAACATGTACATAAAAGCAGGAAGTAGCCTGGACCATGCCTGGACCATGTAGGGTTTTAAAGATCAAAATTAGCACCTTAAATTGTACCTGAAAGCAAACTGGCAGCCAACGCAACTCACAAAACAGAGATGTAATGTGTGCCATCCAAGCAGCAGGCATACTGTAACTGTCATATACCTTATTAGGCTAGTAATTTGGGTTTATGTTGCTTGGTCACTGTGTATTTTAACTTTTGTAATGTTTGCAATTGTTTTTATTTTATTTTAACTCTGTTCACCAGCTAGAGACACTTGTTGAGATGGGCAGACATATCGATCAAATCAAATACTATGCATCACTTTCTTTCCTTCAGTGGTCATTCACAAACACCTTCTCAAAATAATAATTCTTCTTCCAACTTGCAGATTCGCCCTAAGGCTCCTATTCCACATTCTTTCAGCTGGTCTTTCCCACATAAGCTCTTCTTTAAGAGACTTTGACTGTGATTTCAAGATAGTTTAACATAAACTAAGGTTAGAAATCATTTGCAAAAAAACAAAAAACAACCCTCCCCTTCGCAACATTTATGGACAGGAAAAAATCAAATAGACGATGTGTTAAAATTTCCCAAAGAAAGGAGAAAACCTTTAATAATTTCTCAAAGGAAGGATTCCTCTTTATCACCAGCAGTAGCACAGTTAGTTAAAAGCAAAGCAAAACAGAAGTGTTTCTTCTTTATGTCTTCTCTTGGGATTTAATAGCACTATTGGAAGCCAGGGAAGTTGCAAACTGCTGGAGATAGAATTGGGCAATTAAAAAGAATAGTCATCATATTCATTCTGTTCCACCTTATAACTAGATGCAAGTTACTCCTTATTATACAAAGTGTTCTTTTTCTTTGGACTGAATAGTAAGGGAAAAAATTAACAGTAGAATTTCTGTGGTTAGACTACTGTTGTGGAAGAGAAAACTCCCAAGGTGACCCTAACACCATCTGTGCCTGATAGAGTAAGGCACTGAGAAATGTGAAATCTAGGGTGGAGTTGCTTTAGGGAAACTTTAGATCAGTGTTTCTCAAAGTTGGCAGCTTTAAGATGTGTGCCTAGGGAATTCTGGGAGTTGAAGTCCACACATCTTAATGATGCCAAGTTTGAGAAACAGTGCTTTAGATGCTCCGGAGGCTTTCACAGCTGTGCTTGCCAATTCAAGTAAGATTTAGCTTTGTGGACAGGACTATTCATGGGCATTTTTCTCTGCAATAAAATGCCTTTCCCTTCACTGCAAACCAAACACAGCAGAATCAAGAGAAGCAGGTTTTTTTTTTTATCATTTAGTTGTGTTCAAAATTTCATGAACCCAAATTGTCTGTCTGGTGAAATCTTGCCCCTCTGGTCACAACAAAAATAATGTTCTAGGAAACCTTCTTTTCAAACCTTCTTCCAGAGCAATAATAGTTGAAATAAACTGAGCACATAATGAATTTCAGTGAGCACTTTTTTTTCCAGTTTTGCCATGCCTCTAAGAGTTTCTTGGAAGCTCTGACCATCTAAGACCAGCAATCTCTGTGGTTTTCAGCGTTGTACCCCAAAGCTTAGTGCTGAGATTTCTAGTTTGCAGTTTCATCAGTCGCCAAACGTTATTCAGTCTTGATATATGTCATTTGTTGGATATTCTTCTGGTGGCTTAATCTAAAATCTCTTCCAGAATTATGAACCTGGAAAGGTTGAAGAGGAAAAACATGATGAGATCAAATCCAATCTAGATATTAGTATGCATCTGTGAGTGTTCTGTAACTATACATTCTTAAACTCACTTCTTTTGAAACTTAGAAAAATAATTGGAAAACCCCATGCAATGAAGGCTCTGTGGCACACAATCAAGAACTTTTGAAATACATGAGGATGGTCCTTTCTGCATCTCTGAAACATTCTGTGTGCATAAGTTATTGTGTAATATTGACCAGTCTGTTTCTAGCACGGCATCCTTTTTTTCTTCTGTATTTACCTGAATGAAGATGACTTTCAATTCCTTCATAATTTGACAACTCTGAAGGAAGAGAAATGTTTTGAAACTTGTCATGTTTTTCTTCCAGTGGCAGCTGCTGCCATATGAACTGGAGGCTGTTGTCCTCTGGGAAGCAAAACATTCAAGGTGGTTGTGATGGGGAGGAATAAACAGGGGATCTGACATCTCTGCTTTGTTTTCAGCTGTCAGGTCTTTTTTTTTTAATGTGCATTTTAAGGAAGCAATCCAGTATTGATTTTTTTTTTTGCCAGTGCTAGTATAGGGTTGGCCAAAGTTTTGGTTGTTCCAAAGAAATAATCAATGTTTTACTATGTACAATGAGTATCAATATCAATATCAATATCAATATCAATATCAATATCAATATCAATATCAACATGTATTGCTCTTGGTCAAAAATTCAAATTCTTTGAAGCAATGATGTTATATATGTAGAAAAGTAGGAGTCCATAATAACAGTCTCAGAATTCATATGAATATTTTATTCCCCCCACCTCTACTATATCTTAAATAAAGGCTCTTTTTATCTGTTAAAATACCAAACCTGAGCAAGGAGCAGTTTATCAATTTCCAGTTTATCAATTAATATAGCATTGTAGCAAGTGACACTGCAATATATTTTCTGGAAAATTATCTCAGAACTGCTTCCCCCTTCATTCTTATTTGACTCTGGCACTGCTATTAAGGGGCTTAAGACAAAAAGGCCAGTTCTCTAATATCCTGTCTGTATAAATATTCTATTTAATACAATATTTATTTTTTTAAAAATACAGTATTTTATACATTTCAACTGTTCTGCTTGAATTTTTTTTACTCCTCACATTTATGTTTGGTAGAATGTCAGTCCTTCGAGGTTGTTCATATAAGGGAACAGACTCCATAAATTAGAACTAAACTTTATTGAGATAAGTCATATTAACACAATCTTTATTGAGATAAGTCATATTAACACAACACAAAGTGTGACTGTATTTTTCCACCCTTCCTTTTTATAATCCAAGAATCAAGAAGGACCCAATATGAGTCTCTTCCTAAAATGATCTCCTTTCTCAGGGTTCAAGAAATGTTTCTGGCCCCTTTGGCTTCCAACAGCTTCTGAATATTCCCCTCAAGACAACCTCCATGGTTTTCTGCGCAGAATGAATTACAATATTTTGTTAATTTAATTTTAGGGTTATTTTTCCCTCTCCTATCTCCAAGATTAAATGTGTTTAAATGCATTTAAATTAAAATGCAATAAAATCAAACCTGCTAGGCCTTTTGCTGACTTGTTTAAGCAGGTGGTATGAACACAAGCATTCTGTTTCATTCACAGCAGCTGCCAAAGCAGCTGGTATAGACAACCTGAGGGCTCAGTGCCATACTTTGCTTGAGTGCCCTTTCTTTGGACCCTGTAATTTTCTCCAATTATTTGTTAAAAAATGATATTAGGATCATTTTAGGAATGCTAAAATAGGGTACCACTATTTCCCAACCCCTAACCAAATCTAAACTATGTTCAATTTTGTGATCTAATCTCACTCAGAATACACCATTATCCTGTCTGCTATGGCCCTCAGTATCTTAAATAGTGCTCAACATGACTCGCAACCAATGAAAAGACTGCTCACCTCAGTAGCAAAGCAGGATTGTAATTGCAGACTAAAACTAAATATGACACAGTCATATCTTACAAGGCAATAAGGTAATTGGAAAAGGAACATGATTTTTGAATTAGGTGAAGTGAACCCAGTGGCTCCTCGAGACATGCCACTATGTGTCCAGATTTTGCTCAGAGCTTCAAGGAGATTGAAACTAGAGTGGAACACCATTTGCAATTCTGAATTACTCGTTGCCTGCCATGGAGCTAAAGCTCTCAATAACAAGAAGGCCTGTACTGATACATCCTTAACAACCCAGCAAATATATCTGGATTGGCAGATTGCATAATAAAGATTTCCCTCAACTGAATGCAATGTCATCCTAATTCTGATTCTAAAGCATCAAGTCTGCCTTGTATTGAACAAAGACAGCCTTTAGGTGGTATCCATAGCAACCACCTTTTGAAGAGCTAAGGATTGAGAACCAATGTCCACCTGGTGACAGATCCTCATTCTACAGAAGACCAAGCAGTCAGGTGTGCTGTCACAAAGCAACTCAGCCGGTTTCCCCTGCCAATCATTTTGACGTTCGCATAATTACAAAGGAAATGGTTCTGCTGCTTCACAATGCAAATAGGAAACCATGGTATTCACACTGAATGCCAAAAGTCTAACCTTATATACATATTCTCTCAAAATGCTAGTTTTTCCAGCAGAAAATCTCTCTCAACTTTCTATCGTGTTGATCTATATATAGAGTTACCATGTTTTAGATACTAGATTCTAGTGGCAAAAAGCAAGTTTAATACAGAATTTCTATTAATTCATTAGCCTCATCACTCAATTCCTTCTCAGAATACATAGAATTATCTAATTTTTGCTGCTATGGCTTAATGAACAATGCTTGCAGATTCAAAGTTCTCATATTTAATCCTTTAAAAATATATTGCTTATCCCTAACCCTGATTTGCTGCCATAAGATTGTGTGACAATTTACTGTATGCTATAATCAGCCATCAATACCCATATTCCAGTGTATTTGGTTGGGCTATATAATGCAGTTATATTCAGAACGGCATTATTATGAATGTTGGTATTTAAAACTATCTCTGGTTTAACGCCATTGTAATTTTCTTTAAATCAATGAATATAAATTTAATGTCTTTCTATAGAATATTTCTTCAAATAAAGGTAAGAGAAACGTTTCAACAAGACTAGGAATAAAATAGTTCATTATGCAGCAGGTCATTGTTTTAGGGCTAGTCCACTTTTTAATCATAGGAAAAGAGGGCATGCACCCCATTATCTGTTTTTTTTGGAAAGTGTTAAGAAGCTGCAATTAAAAAGCCTCTTGCTGGCATAGAGATATTGACCAAATTCCCCATATGCACAGTATGTATATCTGTTTCTGCAAGTCTTGGAAAGAAAATTGTGACATTAAAGTTCATTGCAGAATTGTTAGGCTCTGGAACTGGAGATTTTTGAAAAAGAGGTGAAACAGATGTTGCACATCAACTTATCTCATCTGAATATTGGAAAAACCTCAGTGGTGACATTGAGTGAGACCTGTTTTTACTCTAAGCTGCCTTCACAATTACATCATATGATGTCAATATAAAGACAAATCAGAGAGATGGCTGATCTTGAATGCAGTTTATTACTGTTCTTATTCTGACAAGTTCAGGACAGTAAATAGTATATTGAACAAAAGAATTATACAGTTAGATGTTTGAGAGATTCAACCTTGTCACTTTGGTTACATAATAACTCTTGGAATAATGTGGGGATTTGAAACATGGGATTTTGCAAATCTGAATATTGAATCCAATGTTTGCTTTAAATATATAATATATTAAAATATATATTTCAAACGAATAATGGTACTATTTTCAAGACTTATTTTGTTATTTTATAGGGAATAAAAACAAGTCACAATGAAGAAACAAGATGCAGTGAATGCATGTGAAAATGAAAAAAAGAAGGGAATTAACAAAATAAACCATGACTCATCTATCAAGATGTTTGATCCCCTCATGTTTCCATCCATAATGGACTTAACCCATTATGCATCAACCCAATCTCAACATCTTCTAATAGCAAATTAAAATTGAACCATTCTTAATTCTATCTAGGACCCTTAGAGCAGAATTTGTGGGGCCAAAATGGATTTAATAATAAAACATAGTGTGCACATCCCATTTTGATTAACTTAATTATCAGTGGGCATATGGTGGGACAGGTTGCTTATCGCAAGAGCTGCATGTATGGCTAAGAGGCTTATGTCAAAATGTGTTCTTCTACCATGTGCTTGGAATACAGAGAAACAAATTCCTATTGGTGCTAATGAATATTTTTCTTTATTCTGATATAGCCATAGCTGAGAAGCAATTAATAGCCTGATTTTACTGATAAGGAAAGATATACCCCCCACACATATGTGCCTATAAATATATTATGAATCTAATTCAGATAAATAACCGCATGCTATATATTTTCAAAATCTTTTTTCCCCTCAGCTTTCAGCAGCTGCCCCATCTCAGCATCCTATTTTCTCTTAAGAGTTGTTAGCTTCTGAACAGAATGGAGGAAAGTCATATCATGAATCACTTGCTTTTTTCTTTCAATAAACAGTGCAATTTATTCACAGAGATAATACAACTCATGCTTTGGGTGCTGAAGATTTTAAATTTAGCTCTTGGCATCTTCCACTAAAAGGATCACAGCTATTAGTGATGTGATGTCAAAGTTTGAAGTTTGTTGTCAATCAGCAGATAATGCTTGTTTTCAATAGTCCAAATGACTGATTTAGTGGGAGTAAATCAGTTTTCCATCGGTCCTATTTTAATTTTTGTTTGTTTGTTTTCTAAAATGAGGTTTATTTTATATTGTACTAGATACAATATAGTTTTTTACTACAATATAGTTTTTTATAATTTAAAGGAAAATTTCAGTTGATTAATTTAATAGATCATGATTTGAAAGCCCCCTTGGCTTTCTCTATCCTGAGCAGTTTGTGATTGGATACTTTAAAAATTGAAATGAAATAAATGGATCAATAAAATCCATAAGTCAGCTAAATGGGATGACTCATCCTCCAGCAATCACTTGCTTATAACTTACCAGCTATCTTCAAAAATATTTTCTAAGCTGCAGTAAGAAATGCTGGCATTTGTAAGCAGGACATATAATTTCAATCTGTCCACCACAAAGAGAAAGTATTTCATTATTTAAATTGAATTACAGTCCCCCTCCTGCCTTCAGTGCTATGTTATTAGTCCTTCTTACACAGAAGTACAAGTCATAGGATTCCTGATAACATTTTTTGAAAATATCATTTCAGCCAAAGTGGTAAAGACAGACCAACTTGAATATTCAAGCATTTTTCACATCGATTTGAGTCACTGAAATGACATTCTTGCAGCTCATCTACTTTATTAAGGGAAAGTAGTGTATGGATTGCAATTAGACACATATTTTAAAATAAAAAAAAAGAATAATGTTTTTAAGCCCTCAAGATAGGTACCAAAATAATGTCATGGGGAAGAATATAAAATCTGTACCACAATGTCTTAATAATGGATTTCATGGAAATTATAATAATTTAATGACTTTATTATCTTGCATGTCAATATAAATGTCAATGAGAGAAGAGAAAGAAAATAAAATAGATTAGAAATATCTTGACTCTTTTCCACTTAAAATATTATCTGAAATTCTATGAGGACTGGGTGGCTTAATTTAAATAGTAATTTAGTGGTAAGGCTGAAATTATAGAGTATATATGTACACCTTGATATATCTTAATGGTTTTGAGGAAAACCGTAAGTTAAAAAATATTGGACGGCTAGTATAATGATTTATGAAATAGAATGGAACTAAGGAGAAATTTCCTGACAGTGAGAACAATTAATGTCTTGCCTTTAGAAGTTGTAGTTGCTCCATCGCTAGAAATTTTTAAAGAAGAGATTAGAGCCATTTGTTTGAAATTGTATAGGGTCTCCTGCTTGAGCAGGGGGAAGGACTAGAACCTCTAAAATCCCTTCAAGTCTGTTAATCTGTGAATAAAATATTTCACTTCCTTTATTGGTAATATCCATGATGACTACCAAAAAAGAATAATAATTCATGAGGAAGAGTGCATTATGTCCTTTCTCATCTTTTTTCTTTGTATTGGCCATTTCAAACTGTATATTTGAAATTTAAAATGTACTTAAAAGGAAAAATGCACCTGTTAAGCATCAACGTAATGCCATTTTTAGGGAACAACCCAGGTTTTTTTCTCCTGAGTAATATAAAATAAAATTGTCTTATCCCATTTTTAAAAAGTAATTACCTAGTATGTTACAGATTGGCTTAAGGGACAATAAATAAATGTATTATTTTTCTTCTGTGTTCTAGTGATGAATCACAGTCACCCTGACCAATTTACACTATGGAATCTTCTGTGGTTAGAAAAGGCTAAGTATGCTATATGTAAGCATTAAACCGGATCTAAAAAAAATTAGAGTGGTAACATTATTCCTGCATAGCATTTCAAATTGTAGATACGAATTTGGATTTCCCCTTTCTCAGAAAAAAGTTGTATCTAGGAAAATAAAATGGAAGGAAGAATGATATGGGATAAATCTTTTCACTGGATAATTATGGACATTTAAAAATTTTGTTTTGAAAAAACTGGGAATATTCATGATGTGATCACCTCATCATGTGTGAATTATTTTGGCATGATTTTCTGTTGACTCATTCATTAAGGCCGGTACTGATGACTCTGGTTTTGACCAACAATGGTTTTATAGGGTGTCAGCTTTGCTCTGCAGATCCTGGGAAATGAATGCATAACTTGTGAAATGCAAAGTTGTAACTTTACTACTGAACTGCAGTATCATTGTTTCCCACTACTTCTATTGCTCACTAATATTTGTGGTACAGCAAATAATGTAGCCTTTGACATAAACATCTGTCTCCTTGGATTTGCTGCAAACTGAAATTCTCATGCATAAATTGTATTGATTCAATGCACTTCCTGCAAAATTTCTTCTATTTCCCCAAATAGAAGTGAATATATTAAAAGTATCTTTTTCATATTTTATCTTATGCTTTATCATGTGTCACAAGAACTCATTCATTAATAGGGCAGAATATACATTTGGCAATATCATACATATTAAAGCAGTTGTATACCTAAGGAGTCATCATGGCTAGAGAAGAGCTGTTTCCTTTGTTCATAAGAGATGTATGATAGTTCAAAGAGTAAATATATGAATAATAGTTATTATATTAGTACTATAATAGTACCCATTTTGAGGAAGCCGGTCCATAAAATTGAATTCAAGATCCCCTTAGTTTATCTCTATTTTTAAACACACCTTTCTAACTCATGTTCACTTTGCTGTAAGTTTTCTAAATAATGTTATTGCAATTAACATATGATAGGAGTGGGGAGGAATGTGTAGTAAGTGTTATTAAGCAAATTTTATACCCAAGCAATTCAAGTAGGAAACTTGGGAGAAACGTCTATTGCAAATCCTGGAGCATTTCTGTAAATCATATGGAGTTTCCTCTGCTATTTGCAAAGAAAGCAATAGAGGGCTATATAGACCAATGATATAATTCTTTTTTTTAAAAAAATATGTTTTTTATTTTATTTTTATATATACATCAACATCAATACATGAACACGGTGGCATCTGGGTATCATTCATTTTGATACAAATAACAATACTAATATCAATAATATTTGTTACATCAATTAAGCATACATACTCCTAGTATTAATACTCCTATTTGTATTAAGATATAAATCTTCATTATTTAATTATTCAATATTTCAATGTTTCATTTTAATGCCAATTACAACATTGTTTAAGCATGCATAATAATACTATCTTTCAACCTCTAATCTTTCCATTTAATTCTTTAATTTATTCTATTTAATCTTACTAATCCTAGTATAATACACATATTGTATTAAAATCTAATTCCATTACTCCATCCTGACAACAATCACCATATTATTTAAACATACATACTAAATCTATCTTTCAACTTCTAATCTCCCATATATTTATTACTTTTATAATATATATATCTTTATTTCTACTTCTATTCTAACTTTTAATCAGGCCCCCATTATATTAAAGAAAGAAGAACCCCCCCAAAATAATATTTATTTTCAATCCATCATCTCTTGCCCATTTTAATATTTCAATTCTTATTTGTTGTTGGGTTTTTTTTGGCATACCTCCCATACTCCTTTCTTGGATCTTTGTCTCTATCTAACTCTGCATTTTTACTGTTTAGTCTAAGTATTCCTCCCATCTCTATCCTCTTATACTGCCAAGCCTCCAGGGTATCTGCCCAAACCCCTATCTCTTTTTCAATGGTATATTCCCATTCCATTTTTAAATCTCTTAAGATACTTTTCTCCTGATTTGTTTCATTAATCATTATGATCTTTATTATCTTCTCTTCTTGTTTTGCTTGATTTCTCTGTTCTACCTTTTCCTCCATTCTTTCCGTTGTCTCCTCCCTCTCCTGGGTATCTTGGTCTTTATTCATTGTGCCTTGTAGAATATTTTCTATTTTCCCATCTATGCTTTGTATTAAATTGTTTATCTCCCTAAAGTTCTAATGTTTTTGAACATCAACAATATTTCTTTTCAACTTCCACTCATTTCCCCCATATGGAGTATATTGTCTTATCTTAATAAGGTCCACTTTTACTCAATAGTTCAACAACCATATGTTGAGCCTAATGTTGCTCCTCAAAGAATATTACAGTCACAGTTCTTTTATATCCCAGGGTTATTCAATTAGACATTCAGGTAGTCCAGGAAAATCTCCAAATATCTCCTTATGTCCCCTCTATAAGTTTAATAGCATTGGAAAATTGCTTTACTTAGATATCTTCCTTGTTCTCACCATTGAACCTCCCATAGTCATATGGTAGTTAAGTATAGAACAGTAAATATCATCACAGTTCTCCAAATAAATGTTGTTTATTTTTCTAATCAAGAATTTTCCCAGGGTTGTAAAGTATGGTATATTTTTCTTCATCAGTAAATGGTGGTCTCAGCTTAGGTTTCAGCATTGTCTCAGTTCTAAAAGCTATTAAATCCAATTTAAATTCAATTTATAAGAGCAAAGTCAATTATTAAAGTAGATAGATCCAGCATTATGAAATGCCTTTCCAAAATAATGCCTACCGATTTTAGCCATCCAATTTTCTGTGTTTTGAAATTTTTAACTTTTCCTCTTTTAGTTCTTTTCTTTTGGGTCTGTAGTTTTTCTCTATATGATTATTCACCACTTTAACAAATAGTTAAGAGTCTCTTTCAGATTTTTCCCCTCTTTTCTTTTTAAGGTTAGGTTTTGAGTAAAAAAAGAATCATCTCACCCAGTTCCATTCACTGTTCATTTACACTGCTCCTGTGCACTCTTTGTTGCTTCGGCTGTCCCAGCTTACAGCAGCCATTTTTGGCTGCCTCTTCTCCTTGTCATGAAGGAGAGGGAAAGAAACCCTGGAACAAGCAGGAGAGATTGTGACTCTCCATGACCTGCAGCGCACCCCTCTTTTCTTTGCCACCCCTCCAGAGTGGCTTTAGCTCCTTTCAGAGCCTTCTAACATGGGGAACTTGGTGTGGGAGCATGGAGACCCGCTCCTCATGTCCGATATTGGTGCAACATCAGCCATAAATCCACCAATGATATGATTCTGATAGTGTCTTATATACCAATTGTTTAGACAAAGTTTGGGTAAGTGAATTGTTTGTACAAGGACCTCTGTAAAAAGTTTGATAATATTGGTGCTGTGAAAGGAGAAGCAGTGAACCGAGAAATTTTGGCTGTTCCTGTGCCTGCTCCATCACCACCAGATGGATCTGTAACTGGTTTGTGAAATGCAAGTCTTAGGTCCAGTATTCTTCAACATCTTCATAAAAGATTTAGATGAGTAGATAGAAGGGGAACTCATCAAATTGACAGACAGCACAAGCTGGAGGGACTAGCTAACAATTTAGAAGGTAGGCTCAAGCTCCAGAAGGAGGACATATTGAAACATTCAGGCTAGAAGAAGGATTTTTATTGTTGACTTAATGTTTAGGAAGAGATTAGATCTATTATCTGAATTTCTCTGAAATATCTTACTATTTATTTTTCATGCATTCTGGTCTATGGTTTCCTAAAGTCTGATACTATATATTAATTGAGTTGTTTTGCTTATCTCCTCCATCTGAAAGATAGATCAGGATAGAAGGCAAAAATGAAAAATGAAAATGATCTGAAGTATGAATAAACTTTAGTAGGAATAATACCGTTTTAAACTCTTGCTAGTTATGGAGGTATACCTTATTCATCTCCTTGATTAAGCTTTCAAATAATCATGTGGTGTTTCCATGGATGCTGAAAATGATACAATAAACTCAATATTTACACCTGAATGTAGAGCCTGAGGAACCTGGAAAACTAGATGCAAAATATTAAATTGCTTTTCATCACAAGGAGTTGTGAAACACTTTCAAGAAATAGTTGTGAGCAAAATAAATTGCTTGTTCATTTTGTTATTCTCTCATTCTTTTATCTCAGGTTTGCTTCTGTTTGATTTTTTTAAATGTGAATTTTCATTGCTTACATACAAATATTTCCTACACAATTAAATGCTTAATGTGGGATCAAAAACATTAAGGTCTTTCAAAACAACTTCAGCTCTCTACTGAAAAAGACTCCCACTATTTATAATGGAATTTGGATAAGGCTAAAAGGAAAATACTTTTTAAAATTTCTCTAAAAGTAATTACTGTATTTTTTGGTGTATAAGACACATTTCCCACCCCCCAAAAATGAAAAGTGGGTGAAAATGTCGGTGAGTCTTTCCTTAAGAAGCTGGATAACATCAACAGTGCATACTATTTATACATGATTGTTTATAAGTTTATTGCTTGCGGATTATATATGGTCGTTTGTTTTCCAACCCTTAACTGTTCTTGTTTATCTAGTTCTGGTTCTTACTTTCTCAGGTGTTGGTTAATAGGCTTATGATGAAGAAGGAATAATTAAGGAAGAAGCCAAAACCCATTCAAAGGGCAATTGAGGAAGAAATAATGATCCAGTCGAGGCTAAATAGACAAGCTACCATAAAAACATCAAGCAAATGTTACTTCCCTTGCATTGATTATGTTACTTAGCCTGGTAGTGAATCATCTCTAAGAAGAAGAAGAAAACTCTGAGAATGCCAAGAACCAAACTATCCTATTAAAAGCTACCTAAATAGAATTGCTACTAGCTTCCAAGAGGACGGGCAGCAAAGGTTTATCTTCCAGGCTGGGATTTTACTTGGGTTTTAATAGTCCTTATTAATTATTGGCCTATTATTTGAATTATATTGTGTGGTTCTAACTTGCGGTTTGATTTCTGATTCCTGCCTTCTGTTTAAGAGTGGCATACAAATAACTCTGAGCCAAGATTCACAGTAGTAGTACGCTGTCTCTGAGATTATGGCAATTACTTGGTGACATACTTCATTACTGTTAGATATCACGCCTCACCATTCGTGGGAAGTGAGACATTTTTATTCATTAAGTGTTGTACCTTATGATTCTTGATGAATGTATCTTTTCTTTTATGTACACTAAGAGTATATGCACCAAGACAAATTCCTTGTGTGTCCAATCACACTTAGCCAATAAAGAATTCTATTCTATTCTATTCTATTCTATTCTATTCTAGTCTAGTCTAGTCTAGTCTAGTCTAGTCTAGTCTAGTCTAGTCTAGTCTAGTCTAGTCCAGTCCAGTCCAGTCCAGTCCAGTCCAGTCCAGTCCAGTCCATTCACCATGTCTCCATGTAACAGGTACTTCCTCACTTGAATATGCAAAATTTATTTCTTCTATATGGGCACAAATTAAATTGAATACATTTCGTGAATATATAGTTAGCTGAAATATTCCACATATTTGCTTGCCTTGGCTTAACTGAGAAGTGTTATCACACCCTTTTTCTTGATAGAATGGTTTGTCTGATATTCACATGGGAATTTGGAGAATAAACAAAAAATCATTTTGCTATACTTAGGCCCACAAAGATTTGGAGGGCTTTCCTTCCTTTAAGGAAACCTGGAAACATGTACACTCTTTATTCACGTCATCATTTAGTGGACAAGGCAGCGTTTTGATTGTTGCAGCTGTTGCTTTTTCAGTTGGCACTGAACCTCTCAGCTCCTTGGCAATCACTTTATGAATTAACTGCATTGTTAACATAGAAAAGACTGGAATCACAATTATTTCTGCAGCTGGTGTTTCATTAGAAATGGTATCCT
Source organism: Ptyas mucosa (assembly GCA_012654045.1). NCBI lineage: Eukaryota > Metazoa > Chordata > Lepidosauria > Squamata > Colubridae > Ptyas > Ptyas mucosa. The sequence goes on along the minus strand of WNWU01000018.1, from coordinate 16,915,821 downwards.
TTTTCAATAAAATCTCAATAAGCATTTGAATGGTTATTTGAAAATGCCAATAAAAAAGTATATTTTTTTATTATTTTACCATTTTTCCTTTTCTTTAAAGGACCCTAATAGATATAAAGACTTACATTAAGTCAACGTTTTGATTAATAGTGTGTCCAGAGCGAAAATGACTTATTTGAGAATATCATCAAGATGTGACCCATCAACCTAAGTTTGAATCCTGAAAGAAAGGTGGTAGAAAACATTATCGAGTCATGATACTGAAGGCATTGTATGTAAATTAGTACACATCCCGATGGTATATAAATGATAAACCAATATTCATTCCTTTGATTTTTCTTATGCAGTTGCAGCTCTTTATATTTTTGCCTGTTGAAATATTGTTAATTTCTGCCCATTATTCCAGCTTGCCAAAAACTTCCTCATTCTTAATGCCATTTTCTAAGATGTTTGCTATCCTCCTTTGTAATTTTTCAAATTTGATAACCATATTTTCTTATATGGTTCTCATCCAAGTCATTTTTAAACACACAACACAGCACAGAATCTATAATGGACCTTCCTGGGATGCCATTCGACACCTCTCTGCAGCTTGATTTGAAAGCATTGATGTACATTGAAAATGATTGTTCAATTAAATCTATGTTTAACTAATGGTATTATAATCTCCCACATTTTGTAACCTTCTATACTAGTGATGGCTAACCTTTTTGCCATCGCGTGCCAAAAGCCTGGGGAGCGTGGGGGGGGGGGGTCACACGCGCGTGTGCCCACATCCATAATTCTATGCGCCCCACCCCCCCGTGTTCCCCCCACTTTTGGCACGAGATGGCACGGTGGGCATGGTAGGCCTATTTTTTGCTCTCCTCAGGCTCCAGAGCCTTTCTAGGAGCCTGGGGAGGGCAAAAACGGCCTTCCCCACCCCCCAGAGGCCCTCCGGAGGCCGGAAACAATGTGTTTTCTGACTTCTGGTGGGCCCAGAAGGCCCAAAAATCAGCTGGCTGGTGCATGCATGCATGCCAGAGCTGAGCTCGCGTGCCCACCGATAATGGCTCCGCGTGCCACCTGTGGCACCCGTGCCATAGCTTCGCCATCACGGTTCTATACAAATCTCAACAGCTTTATCAACCACTTTGTTGAAATCAAGAAGTCCACCACATTCCTATGGTCAATTAAACTGATCATGCTATCAAAAAAAAAAAAATCAAGATTGATTTAACCGTGTTTATTTTTTAATGAACTCATTGTTTCCTGCCAAAAACTGCTTTCTTTTCTATGCACACCTCAAACAACTGTTTAATAAATTGTTCCAGTGATTTGCCCAGTAACGATGTCAATCCAATTGATTGGCAGTTAAGATGTTTCCTTTTCCTTTTCCTTTCTTCTTCTCCAGCACCCATGTCCTCATGTCCTTGTGTCCTCCATACTTTTTCAAAAATCACAGAAATGAATTCTGAGATGATATCTGTAAACTTCTTCAAGATTCTACACTGAACTTATTCTGAGTGTAGAGACTTAATAGTCTCATTCATAATAGCTAGGCATTCTCTAGCTATATATTTTTTCTGCTTTAGCTTTCCAGTCCCTCCTTTTGTAAGTTGTTTTGATTAGGTCTATTTAATAGCATATTCAGCACTTTTTTAATATAAAGGGATGAGATACAAAGCATGATCGCAAGAAAGATCTTTGGACTACTAAGCACCAAGCAAAATTGCTTACATATGCACAACCTGAAAGTAAAAATCTTGAATGTCTGTGAGAGTAATTTTTCTTTCCTAATACATATGGAAAACACTGGATATAATAGAGATTTGCAAATCTGGAGAAAGTGGTGTATGATACCTGAAGGTTGAAAGAAAATGTAGTAGTATCTGTGTTAATAGAAGATGGATAGAGAAATCCCTGTTGCAAAGTATCTTCATCATTGACTTGTTCTACTTTTGTGGCTTCAGGTTCAGGTTCAAACCACAATGGAAACACACAGTGAGTTGTTTGAACATGATTTTCATATCCTTTGGTACAAGAAATGATGCTTGAAAATTTTGTTTTCTCTGAATTTATAATAGTACCTGATACTAATTTCCCAATTTAATACATAGAGGACTACAATTAACCTTGGTTTTCATACATTTGTAACTTTGTCATACAGTTTTCAGTTTAACAAAATCATTGAAATTCACACTGGTACATCACAGATGATACTGATACAGATAGTATGAAATTTATCCTGGTAATAACTTATTGCTCTGGTCCACATTGTATGTGCTGCAAGAACCTTTTTAACAAGAGAAAATGAAGATATGTATCTGCATTGAATTATTGAATGCTTCTCATATACCTAGTTTGTCAATGCTCTAGATGAAACTAGTGAATGGAAAAGGCAAGTACCATATATACTCGAGTATAAGCCGAGTTTTTCAGCACGTTTTCCATGCTGAAAAAAGTCCCCCTCGGCTTATAATGGAGTGACAAAAAAAAATGCCTTTTTTCCTGCAACCGTTTTGGCTCTCGGGGTTGCAGGCAGGCTTGCTAAAGCCAAAATGGGGCGTGTGTGTGTGTGTGGGTGCAGCGCCCCTCCCCTGTGCCCCTTTTTGGCTCCCAGAAGTTGCAGGCAGGCTTGCTAAAGCCAAAATGGGGTGTGGGGGGTACGTCCCTTTTTTGGCTCCCAGAAATTGCAGGGAGAAAGAAACAAAGAAATCCTCACTGTTTAGAGAGATCCCATGTGCACTGAGCTTGAGTTGAGAGCTTCTTGTAATTGAGAGTTTCTTGTAATTGGCTGCTAGCTATCCTTGCTCAGGCTAAGGGGTGGGTAAATGTGGCCCTTTTACAACCTGTGGACTTCAACTCCCAGAATTCTCCCAGCTTGGCTGTCTCAGGAATTCTGGGAGTTGAAGTCCACAGGTTATAAAAGAGCCACATTTGCCCACCCCTGGGCTAAGCTAATCAATAAGATTAGCTAATCTAAGAATGCCAGATAAGAAGGAGAAAGGAAGGAAGAAAGAAAGAGACAGAGAGAGAGAAGAAAGAAAGAGACAAAGAAAGAAAGAGAAAGAAAAAGGAGGGAGAAAGAGAGAGAGAGAATGCAGGTATCTCTTAACAGAGGCTTGAACTTGCCTGAAATTAGATCAAGCCAGTGACTGGGTGGGTGTGGCTAGCTGGTCATGTGATATATGTGTATAGGGACTACTCAGAGGGCTGAAAAAAGTCATTTCTGACAGGTCCTCGCACTTTTGACCGGTCTTCACACTTATGACTGGTCATCATTTATGCCCATTGTAGCATTCTTAATAACCATGTTACTCATTTCACAACTGCTTCTCTTCACCATGGTGACAAGATTTTTGTTTTTGTTGATCCTCTTTTCCACTTACAGAGCTAGTTTACTGTTTTTCTTTGAAATCAATATTCAAAAACATTAACCTACTGATGCCTCAATTAATATAATTTTATTGGTATCTATTTTTATTTTGAAATTTACCAGTAGCCGCTGCATTTCCCACCACTGGCTTATACTCAAGTCAATAAGTTTTCCCAGTTTTTTGTGGTAAAATTGGGTGCCTCGGCTTATGTTCGGGTTGACTTCGGGTCGACTTATACGGTAAGTATTTTTTTTGTTAAACATTAGGAAAGGTTGCCTACAAGAAAAAGAAAATGTTATCTGAATGTGGATCAGACTGCTTCAGAAAATAATGGGAATGGTTCTTGGAGCTATTAAAATAGGCAGACTGATTTAATAGACTGATCAATGTCTTCATTATGATTCCTACTTTATCTAATGGAACTGGCTATGATAAAATTTTCACATTAAATATCTTTTGTTTTGTTTTGTGTTGAACTTCTTATGTGATTCTGGTGCCTTAGAATTCTGATGTTCTCTAAGGCACTTTCACATGTTTGTCCTAGCCTGGATTTCATCAGGACCTTAAGTATACTTAAATATATATAAATAAATATATTTTATTTATTAAATTTATTTAAATAAATAAATAAATAAAATATTAAATTTATTAAATAAATAAATTTTATTCATTAAATATACTTAAATATACATCCTCAAACCCCCACAGCTTCAATCTTAAACTGTCTACCATGGACCTTACCCCATTCCTAAGAGGTCCGTAAAGGGGGTGTATATAAGTGTATCAGCGTGCCTACCGTCCATGTCCTACTGTCCCCATTTATTTGTACCCATTTCCTATGTTCATGTTCATGTCTATGTTTATACTTATACCTGTTATCTTGTACACGTTTGACAAACTAAATAAAATAAATAAATAAATAAATACACAGCACAGTCCATTTCACTCTGAGCCATTGTGTAGCTCAAGGACAAAAGGGAACTTGTTAAACGTGGCTTTTGAAACTATACTCCCACTGCCACTTTGTAGGTGTGACAATTCCTTTCATCACTTGTCCAGGAAGTGTTCAGGATTCTCCCCTTTCTTGTATTCTAGAAATGTCTATTTGTCTACAACAGTGGCTGGGAGTATCGATCCCATCATATTGGCTGCCCTGGCATTGGAGTCCATCTCAGAGTCTGACCTGTTGTTCCCTGAAATATTTTCTTCTGGAGATTACTAATACTTTGCAAACATCTAGTTATCTTGTGGAACCTAAAAGTTTGTGTCTGAAGGACTTTCTCTGTCTCTGTTAAAAAAAATTTAAGGGGAGAAAAGGGTACTGGGGTAATGCTGATCCCTCCATCCTGAATAGTCTTTCATATATATCAAGCATCATGTCTTTGAATTTTCTATTCTAACAGAAATACAAATTCTTATTGCCCTGGGCTGCCCTACTGCCCATTTTACCTTACCACTGCCATCATGTACCGATAATGTAATTAATATCCTTTCCAGATGTCTCCTGAGTTTACATATCCAAGTTCTATCCTTTGCCTTAGAGTTGTGACTCGGTAATTACTGCTGATACTACCTAACAGGTGCTTTACCTGGCATCTTCCCAGCTAAATCTAATGTGTGAGAAAGATCATCTGCTACATTAGTTTATTTAGGGGAGTGGAGTGAAAGATAGAGAATGAATTAAATTCTATAATACCATCTCTTATTCTGTAGACATTTCTGGCTAAGAAAATCAGTTGCTTCCTCCTCTTCCCTTTTTTTTGGGGATGCAAACCTTGCTTTAAGTAGTCACAAGAAAAGCATTCAATGGCATATTGGGCAAAAATATAGACTTGTTAAAATTACAGACCACAAAGTAAAAGCATGTCCCATCAAAAAATGTTAATAAAATATATGGTTCTGGGCAGACCATGAGATGATGTTGGTGTGCTTTTAATATAGAGGCCAGTTGGCTGGAAAAAAAAGATAGCACTCGTAACCTTGTATACAAAGTATAAATATCAGAAACAAAATATTAGACTTTAAACATAGAAAGACTAGATAAAAATTAATATTACTTATTGTTTCTAGCTAAACATTTTAAAATCTATTTTCCTAGAATAGATTTCCTCTATGTCAGTTTATGCAGGACTTCTCCTCCAGATCACTGAAGAGTTTAGTTCAGTTTAAGACTTCTCTTCTCAGATTTAATTCTCAATTTTTTTCTCTTTATTTTAAAAAGAAAATCAGTTTTTGTCTCTTGTAAAAATGGAGGGTTTCTAAAGTAACCCAGTGGTGTTTCTGATCTCCAACCATATCTAAATTAGCCTGAATGTGTATTGAAGCTGCTGGCTGTCAGTGAATGTGAGGTGGGAATTTGCTTGCCCATTCACTAGTGTGAATAATAAACTATAATGCACTGTAATCCAAAGGGTAAGAACCTGAAATAACCACAAACACTTCCAATACAGTTATTTCTTACTCCTTTCCACAGCTCTTTTTACAGTCTTTTGGAATATGACACTATCATACCTTTTTTTTCATTTCCATAAACAGGGTGAGTGACTTAAAAATGGAAGAGAAATGGATTTACAATTTAGCAGTTAGCAATCGTATCTTTGAAAAGATCTTTGAATCTTCTTTTTTTATAGATTGGGATTATATTGTATCATCATCATCACCGTCATCATTTCCAATGCAGCTAATAAAGTATATTAAAATATTTTTGTTAATGAAAAATGCAGTACAAAAAAAATGACAGATTAAACTGAAAAGAGAATTAGCATACAATATTAGAACCATATGTAAACATTAAAATATCAAAGATAATATCAAAATTTTAGAAATCATTCCAAATGATTTCTGAAAATTGGGTCATATATTCCAAAGGGAATATATTCTATAAACACTCCAGACCTTAGAATAATGTAATTGTTAGATGGATAGGTATATTATAATTATTGGAACTGTTCAAAGATTTATTGAAATAGCTGTAATTTAAAAAGAATGTAGGCACAAAGATAAATGAATGATATCATTCTGGAGAGAAATATTTGTGTATGGGTGAGAATGGTAAATAGGCTGACTGAAGATTAGAGGAAGGCATACAGGAATGATTAACTGATCAGAGAACAGAAAAATGAGGATATAGTGTTGAATATAAAATTATATGTGATCACAAGGTGAACACTTAAAGCTGTTTTTCATTAAAAACAAAACAAAGCAAGACAAAGCAAAACATAACATAACATAACATAACAAAACAAAACTCTCAAAACTAAAAACAGCCTGGCTGAAAAGAACATTAATGTGGTTCTTATTTCATTATTTTCAGGTATGCAATGCTCTACTGAAACATAATGCTGTTTTAGAAGGCAAAGGAAATGAAGTGTTTCATAGACAGCAAAGGAGTTGTAACATTTCACAATTTCACAATGGGTTCTGTGAAGTTCTGACATTCATTCTTTTATGCAATTGTACTTTGGCACTAAATGCATTCTTTGTTCCAAACACCGATTATCTTGCTAGGAGCTATTCAAAGAAAAGAAAAAAAGAAAAAAAAGAGGGGGAAGGGTAATCCAGTTCAATATGGGTTGGCTCTCAGAGTGGTTACTAATATAGATAGGAGGTTGTCAGTTATTTGTAGGCTTTTAGGGTTTCCATGAGAAGGTAGAACCCAAGGCATATCAGCTCAGTCCACCATTAGGAAGAATCAAGCAGGTATCCTAAAGGAATTAGAACAACACAGTCTCTCATATATTTCCCAAGAACATCTGCTGCTCACAAATGTAGTATAAGATACTGACCCATGGCCAGTATGATTCAATTGCTATCCTAGTCAGCTTTTGCATGTGGCAAGACAAAAGTGGGCATCTTTATCCTTCATTTCAAGCACTGAATGTCTTGTGTGACTCTGAAGAAGAAAATATAATTTACATTTATTCACCCATCTGTCCATCTCTTCTTGTAATTTTTTTTGAAATTTTACATATTATATAAAAATTATGGCATTATATTATGTGATCGTTTTTACATAATATGTAAAATTTCACATCATTCTTTTACCATCTTCAATCTTCAAGCACCATTTCTCAAAATCAGTATTTCTAAAACTACAATCATATACTCCAGTGAGTAAGTGATGTGATCTTCACATTTGTCTTCAAACTTGGAGCTTTAAGACTTGTGGACTTCAACTCCCAGAATTCTCCAGCCAGCTATGCTATGCTATAGCTGGCTGGAGAATTCTGGGAGTTGAAGTCCACAAGTCTTAAAGCTGCCAAGTTTGAAGACCTCTGGTCTACCTGATAGAGAACCTGTAGGTCTCTATACATATTGTTGGAATTTACAAAGACAGAATTTCCTTAAACATTCCTAATAGAAATATTTAATGAAAAAGAACATTAATCCTAAGAATTCTGGCTCATGGTGTATCTCACTGTATACCAAATGAATTTTCCATTGTAATAATGAAGGGAGGACCAGTTTGGTACAGTGGTTCAGGCCCCAGACTGGAGACCATGAGTTCTAATCATGCCTTAGGCGTAAAGCCAGCCATCTGACCTTGGGTCAGATGCTCTCTTTTAGCCTTGGAAGAAGAAAGCAAGGGCAAGTCATTTTTGAATAGTGGTGCCAGGAAATTATAGGGAACTAGTCCAGGATGTTGCCAGGAATCAACACTGACTCAAAGATATATTAATAAACATAATAATACACAACACGGAGCCTTAAGAACATATGCATATCCCAAAGGTGCTTTTTCAAGAGGCAACTGGACTTTCTGGTTTGTTTATTTTTGAAGATGTTTCATTTCTCATCCAAGAAGCTTCTGGAGAGCTGAAGAAGCTTCTTGGATGAGAAGCAAAATATCTGACTGATGACTAAGAATCTCCATAGACAACATGTGCATATAAAGCCAGAATAGTGAAGACAGAAATAGGCAGAAAATTTCCCCTCTCTGTAAAGAAGCTGAAGAATCAGTGGACCAGCTAGTTAGCTGTTGCAAGAAGATTGCACAGACTAAAAACAATGGCATGACAAAGTAGCAACAATGGTGCATTGGACTATCTTCAAGATATACTAGTTGCCTGCATGAAAGAACTGGTGGGACAACAAAATAGACAAAGTAATAGAAAATGAAGAAGCTAAAGTGCTCTGGGATTTTATTACTCAAACAAACAAGTATATACCACATAAAACTCCAGACCTAACAATTATTGATAAGAAAGAAATGTCTGGTTAGTGGATATTGCAGTACCTGGAGATTGCAGAATAGATGAGAAAGAACTGGAGAAAATCACAAAGTACAAAAATTTGCAAATAGAAGTAGAACAACTGTGGGAAAAGAAGGCAAAATAGTAGCAATAGTAACAGATAACATGGGTACAATCCCAAAACATCTGGAGCTCCATTTGAACATCATCAGTGTTGAAAAAAAATCATCATTAGCTTACATCCTGAGATAATACCTTTAACACCATCAAATAACATCTGCCTATCCAGGTCCCTGGGAAGTCTTGGATAAAAATGCTAAATCCTGTTTAAATATCTGGCTAACTGTGCAACCAACCATGAAAATAATGAAAGAAGGATGGATTAATTGAATTGAATTCTGAAATTGTATAGATGCATAAACAATGTACATGTTTATTTTGTCTAGCTACAGTTGTTTTGTGAACTTATTGTACTTTGATTATCCTAATGGCCATACATTTTAATGGTATGTCATAGGAAATAGCTTTTTAAATACAATCCCATATTTCATATTGGGAAACAAGAATTAAATAAAGCTTAAATAATAGGTTATCATGATTATAGAAAAATAATTGCATTTTATTAATCGAAACAGTATCTTGGTGCATGTATGCATTATTGTAAGGCTTTAACATCTCAGTACATTATGGCTGCTTACTGACTGTAACAATTATTTATTGATCCTAACTAGGACTGAAAGGTGATAAAGTTACCTAACCTCCTATGACCATCTCTCTGGCAGAAAGAAAATAGCCTACAATTAATAGCATTTCTCTTTCCATTATCAGCTATTCCTGGAACCTAATTACAGTCACACAAACTGAGATGGGGAAAAAGCTAACTGTCACCTGACAGTTCCAAATAAGATTAATGCACAATATTTATGAGGTAGCTGCAATAAATAAGAAAATAAGATTTCCGGAACAAGGTACAGGCATTCTTTCCAAGTTGTAAAGTGGTCCAAGTACAGTAATAAATCTTTAGTTTGTTAATCATTTTGTAAGTGATAAGGTGAACCACAATTTGGCCATGGAAAGTTGAGGAATTGGAAAGAAATTCAATTAGTTCCTCACCAAGAAGGCCATGCCACATACTACATTATCCTGTCGGGGAGATGTCAGCTAATCAGTTTCCATCAGCAACCTAATCCTGAATGCAGAGGATCTGGCAAGGGAGGGGGAAGCTCATGCTCTGCATAAAGAAGGTCCTAAGTTCAATTCTTTCCTGTGATTTTTAGTCAAAAGTGTTTGACTGAAATCTTCTAGAAAACCTCAAAAGAGATGACTGGGAGCTACACATATCTCACTTGTTCTAGGCTTTAAGGCTGGAGACATGAAAGAAACATTAGGAGCGGTTACATCGATGTAACTTTAGGGCAATAATGAACCTCCCTTCCCCAAATTCTTCCCTACAAATTCTGCAAACAAATATTTTGTAAACGTTTTATGAATGTTTTGAATGTTCAGCTACAAAGGAAACCCTATTGTGTCAAACTAAAAGTCTATTTCTTCTATATTTAGCTGTCAAGAAGATGGTTTTGGAAAGCCTGTTATGAGATAGGCAGCACTTATTGATTTTAATATCCACATTTACATCTACTGATTTTTCAGGAATAATCAATATCTGCTTGCATGACAAGTCTTTGACAAATGACAACATCCCAATATTTTGACAACTAAATTGGAAAAATAATCATTATCCAATTTTATGCTAACTTCATTCTCATTTATTCAAACAATTTGGAAATATACTTTTCAAATAACATCAAGAAAGTTGAAGTTAAATACCCACACTGAAATTCAAATGTTGGATTCCAATATTCGATTTAGAATAGTGTTATTGCCTTTTGCTGCCATTCCAACTTGGAATTCATCAGGTATGTTGAAGTACAACTACCACCATTTGCAGCCAGCAATGGAATCACCAGGCTGAGACTAACTCTGTATTTGCAGTTATCAGCAAGCAGAATGTCACCTATAAATAAACTCTAGATGAACATTGTCTGTGTATCCCTATCATATTTGTTCAATTAAAACCTTACTTTGCCTTACATTTTAGCTCCCATCATTTACTGTGTGTAAGATTTACCACAATAATACATGCTGATATAATTGCTCTCATAAATTTGTAATTTTGTATTTGTTAGTATCATATATAATGAAAATGACTTTTCTCTACCACCCTGAAATACAAAAAAACTATGCTTATTAGTTTCTTAGACCGAATCTGGGACTCATGAATGCTGGCACACAAGTATTGAGTTGAGCTTGAATCTTGGGGACTAAAGGGTACAGTCAGTGGTGGGATTCAAGTAATTAAACAACCAATTCTCTGCCCTAATGATTTCTTCCAACAACCAGTTTGCCAAACTGCTCAGAAAGTTTTTTTTTAAATTCTTATTTATATGCCGCCCTTCTCTGGAGACTCAGGGCGGCTTACAATGCGTTAAGCAATAGCCTTCATACTTTTGTATATTTTATACAAAGTCAGCTTATTGTCCCCACAAACCGGGTCCTCATTTTACCCACCTTAGAAAGGATGGAAGGCTGAGTCAACCTTGAGCCTGGTGAGATTCGAACTTACAGTAATTGCAGGCAGCTGGATGTTAAATGCTGCCTTGTAGGAGGCATTAGCCTCCTACGCCACTCAGGCTCCTAAATTAACAACTGGTTCTCCGGAAGTGATGCGAACTGGCTGAATCCCACCACTGGGTAAAGTCATACAATTTCCATAACAGGATAAAAGTTGTTTACCATTGCCTTCTCTGAGGTGTTTTTTTGATTCCCAGTGGACTCCAAACCATGCATTAACCAGACTGTATCTTGTTTTCCCCCCTCCTGAGTCTAGACAAGATTAGGAAGATGCTGCCACTTGCTGAAGCAAAAAAGAAACTTGTACTCTGGGAGTGGCCCAAAACATAGCTTGTTATCTCTGAGTAACCCCAGAGGAGGCTGTTGATGGATTCTTTCATAGATAAATTTCATAGATAAATTTTGTTTCAGGGCTGGCAACAATGGACCCATGCATCTCCTTCCTATGATGTAGAAGAGACACTGGCAGAGCCAGGGAGGGAGAGTCAAGAGAGGAATCAGTTTAGGCTCTACATAGTTACAAAAGAATGAAATTCAATCCCTTTGAATGCCCTTGAACCTTATTCAGCTTGTTCTAAGTTCAAACTATTATTTTGAAAAGATTCTTGTTCATAGGCTTGAGCAATAAATCAGTATTTTTTTTGAAAGAATTTGTTTAAAAAAACAAAACATAAAACATAATCCATCATCCATACAATTGCAAACAGTGTGTCAGTCGGTTACAAGTCTTTTATGCTTCCTCACCATATTCATTACTTACTAATTATCTAATTTCTCATATTACCAGTCAAATGAATATCTTTGTAGTATAATCCTCATTTATTATTTAAATCAGTAATTTTGAACCCTTGTATGTGCACCTGGTTTTTTGTGCCTGATAGAGAACCAGTTTTGGTCTAGTAATTTCAATTTCCTTATTTCTCAATGTGTATTTTTTAACACACAGGCATTGCACTTTATATGATCACAAATTTCTAAACTAGGGATGATATTCAATTTGTCTATGGAGTGTCCATAGGGTAAAGCCATCATTTACATGCTACCTGCAGATCTTGTTAGACAACATCTGGTAACATCTTGCTTAGATCATGTAAGTTAGTACACAGGTTGCAAATAAAGTGTAAGATATTTGTCCTCTTATCTTTTGGCATGTCTATGATTGTCATTTCTTTAGAAGGCTAGTGGAAGATTTGTTTATCCCTGGAAAAAAAATCAGAAAGTAGGATTACAATTTTCATTACCTACCTCTTTTTTCTTTTCTTTTTTTTGAAACTTAAGTGTTGCTTGGTTGTTTGGCATACTGCTAGAAAAACTACAATTGTTTCAAAAATGTAAGAGAAAACTATCTGGGACTGAGTGAATGGGACATATGCTATTATTTTCTGATTCACTTCCAGACACAATTAAAATGTTAATAAGGACTGCCTATCTGGTTTTTCAGTGCCATTTTCATGAGGTGAGAAGCGAGAAAGTAATTAGAAATTTTCTCAAGCAGAAGAATATTGGGACTGAACCACATTTATTATTTACAGAATGGCAAAATATAAACACCTTTCCTCAATTTTTGTTTGTAAACTCTATGGCCTATGGTATTCTAAGTCAGTATTTCTCAGTCTTGACAACTTTCAAATGTATGGATTTCAACTCTGGCTGAGGAATTGTGGGAGTTGAGCTCCACACTCCTTAAAGATTTCGAAATAGAGTCATAACACTTTGGAAGACATTCTGCTAAAAATTTTGTCTTTTGATCTTCAAGAGTTGGACACCCCATTGAGTTTTCCAGTGGTTAAGAATTTGAATTAAACTTAGTATTACGGTAAAAAGTCTAAGAATCAGATGTAATTTTTATCATCCCCCCCAGCCACTATTTTTTATTTACATCCTGCCTTCTTTTTAGCAGATCAAAGTTGTATACATGGTGTGGGTCCCATCATTTTATACCCCAACAAGCTTATGAAGTAAGGTGGTTTGAAGTGACAATCCAAATTTACCAAGTGAGCTTTATGATTGATTTGGGATTTGAATCTGGCCATGAATTCAGGTCTATCACAATATCCTTTTACTGAGCTAGTGGTAATTTCTATAGTTGGTGACTAGCAATATGGCCTTCCCTTTAGACAACGAGTTCACTTTAGGATACCTTCTCTGGGAAGCCAGATACTACAATGTTGTTTTATTTAAAATTTACTTTTTTAGATTTATTGTTTCAAGTTTGCTTTTTTGCTTACATTGCATGCTGGTCCTCAGATTTTGTTTTTGTTTGTACTTATGGCTTATACTCCTAAAATTTTATTTTTTTATTATAAGCCACTCAAGGCATCCTTGAATGGAGAAAAAACAGCTATTTGAATAAATGAATAAATGGTTCATGGTAATATATTTCAGGAATCACATGCTGTATATTCTATCTATATGAATATGTAATGAGGCATATTTCTTCTGTCCAAAACCACCTTGTGGGCAACAGGGAAGAGAATTTTTTAAAAGCCACTGTAAGTCAGTTTTGTCAGAAGAAATGTTCACCGTTAATGAAATTTGTGTGTGTTAACACACTATTTTGCAATTGAATCCAAGTGTTTTATCTCCCCAAGAAAGTGCACACCATCATCTTCTAAACAGATAGCAGCTAATCTACCTGCGATCAATTTTTCTCATTCAGCCATATTTTTTTCTCCCTGATTTTCATGTTACCATAGCAACAGCTGACTTCATATGGCCTGACTTAACCACCAAGGAAATATGAGCTATCTTATATGCCACGATCAGGCGAGTTTTGCAGACATAATGAAACAGTTGTCCCCAACCTTTATGACCTTAGAAGGGACAAGGACTTAAGAGCCCATGGACATGGACTTTTCTAGAGTGTACTAAAACATAATCTTGAGCAATGAGCAAGGGGAAGGGCTGGTACCTGCTATATCAAGGGGTTCTCAGAATAAAAACTAGCTTTGGAAAAGCTGGCTGTTAAAGGAAAACAGAAAATAAATCATATTTTTTCTTCAATTGAACAAATAAATGTTATTTCACTGAAAGTATCAGTATTTATAAAGAACTAATGCAGACTATTGTATTTATATAGTACATTACACATCTAAAAATAGATCATCCTGATAGACATTTCATATTTGTTGTAGAGGAATATTTTGTTTCTCAAAATGAAATACTCATGGCTTTACAGTGGGATTGGAGCAAGCCCACTTTTGCAATTGGGATTGACTTGGAAGAATCTGAGAGGCAGAATGGGGCTTGATGCTTCGCCAGCTGCTTAAAATAGATTTTCACCCTTCAAAATCCTAAAACCTTTTAAGTCCTCTTGTACATTTTGGGACAGTTGCTTTCAACAGACTATCAACATCTGATCTGGTGCTTTAGCTGACAGAAAATTTATCTGACTGATTTAGAAGATAGTTTAAAAATAGGACATGAGTGTGATGACCAGCACACCAAGTGATTAAAAAAAAACAAAACTATTGTGATCTCTTTCACATTGTAACTCAATTAAGGCTGTACAAGGCCAGGTGCCTTAAAAGAATAGCAGAGAGTAGTATATTAGCTTTTTGCTCAAAGTTTGAAGAATATCTTCTGAAAAAAGGATTAACTTTAAACAAATGGATCAAGTCACTATGACACAAAAATAGTTCACTTAAGGATGGGATTACAATATTTATATCATCCACCCTTTGTATCACTCATATTTTTAATCCAATGTATCAATTCATATAATTTTCTTGAGTCCGGTCAAAATGAAATTCAACAGTGAAAAAAGCAAGGCTCTACATTTAGGGAAGAAGAACAAAATGCACAGGTAACGTATATGTAGTACCTTGCTCAATAGTAGTAACTGTGAGAGGGATCTTGGAGTCCTAGTGGACAACCATTTAGATATGAGCCAGCAGTGTGCAGCGGCTGCCAAAAAAGCCAACACAGTTATGGGCTGCATAAACAGAGGGATAGAATCAAGATCACGTGAAGTGTTAATACCACTTTATAATGCCTTGGTAAGGCCACACTTGGAATATTGCATTCAGTTTTGGTCGCAACAATGTAAAAAAGATGTTGAGACTCTAGAAAGAGTGCAGAGAAGAGCAACAAAGATAATTAGGAGATTGGAGGCTAAAACATATGAAGAACGGTTGCAGGAACTGGGTATGTCTAGTTTGATGAAGAGAAGGACTAGGGGAGACATAGTATCAGTGTTCCAATATCTCAGGGGTTGTCACAAAGAAGAGGGAGTCAAACTATTCTCCAAAGCACCTGAGGGTAGGACAAGAAGCAATGGATGGAAACTAATCAAGGAGAGAAGCAACTTAGAACTAAGGAGAAATCCCCTGACAGTTAGAACAATTCGTCAGTGGAACAACTTGCCTCCAGAAGTTGTGAATGCTCCAACACTGGAAGTTTTTAAGAAGATGTTGGATAACCATTTGTCTGAAGTGGTGTAGGGTTTCCTGCCTGGGCAGGGGGTTGGACTAGAAGACCTCCAAGTTCCCTTCCAACTCTGTTATTCTCTTCTCTTTTCTTCTCTTCTCTTCTCTTCTCTTCTCTTCTCTTCTCTTCTCTTCTCTTCTCTTCTCTTCTCTTCTCTTCTCTTCCTGCTATTAGAATATCTTTCTCTCCCACTCTTGATGTGGACACTTTGGATTGTCTTGTAATACCTTTTGATACACAACTCCCTTGATATATTGCGTGCAAGATTTATTATTTGAGAACCATCTGGTAGAACATATTAATGATCTCTTTTTTATAAACAGATGCTGTTTTGTCTCATTAATTTTGTACAATCCAATGGCTCTGTCATACAAATCTATCACAAACCTTTCAAATAACACCATAGATTGCCAGATATGTACTGAGTCTTCTACTGATGTCAAAAATGAAACTGTGATTTAGGGAAATATGTTCCATGCATATTAAAGAAACCCCTTCTTTTTCTATCAAACAATAAGATTATATGACATACAAGGAATCCACAACTGTGTTTGAAAGTATGATATGACCAAACAAGGTCTTAAGGTAGATGTGATGGCATGCCAATTTAGAGAAAACATTATGTAGGAGGCTGGGGTTTTTGCTTTCAAATAACCCAAGAGTATAGACTACCATTATTGCCATTTCTCATGAAACACTGATCTGGAACAATGTTTTCTCTTTTCATATAGATTGCTGTTTATGAAGTTTGAATACTTATGGAGTATCCAAGATCATAAACGTTTATGATTCGTCTAAATAGTGAGGGTGGTGCAGTGTGTGTGCGGGTAACCCTCAATTTATGTACACAATTGAGCATAGTTGAGAAACCCACGTGACTGCTTTGCTTAATGACTACAGTCCTGGCACTCCTGATTGTGGTTGTTAAGTTGTTATGCTTTTCAGTCACAAATGATTGGTTATGTGCCAGCAAGTCACTGTTCACTCTTAGTAACCACATAGATAGATTTTCTCAGTGACAAAGTCACAAATTACTTGACAAAATTTTGAAAAGGCAAATGCCCAAGTATATTCTAGTTTATGTATAAATTCAAGAGGTACAGTTTACATTAGCGGTAGTACAATTAAAAAAGTAAGAATTTCTCCTCCACGATGTTGTAATTTGCATTTTAAATAATGTCCAGAGAAAGGACATTAGAATATCGGGGTCTGTATATTTTTGTTGACATTTCTTTGAATTGATCTAGGGCAGTACCCAAAAGAGAACTAAACTATACACTTAGGAATAAGGGAAATTATTGTGCATTTAAATTTGGACATTTTTTCCAAGTAGCAGCCAGTATCACTTAACTCCCAAAAAACCACATGGTATCTGGTATCTCCCTTTCTTGCTGTTAATTATGGGAATTGTCCTTGGTCATAAAATGGCCTTATTTGACAAATGACATGATTTACTAATGTTACTTACTGTTACTTGTCCTCTGTTACTTGTCAAATCTTTTATTAGACAGAATTATTCTACTGGCTATATTCCACCACAATCTGATTCATAGATGTTGGATGAAAAAGCACTTTAAAAAAAATCTGTTTTCTGGCTAATTTTATTGAATGGACTTCTGCACTAATGTTAAATTATCTCTATTTGGAATGTGCATCTATAATTCATCCTTATAAAGGGTTAATGGTTTTCCCACTGAGCATCTTTACAGCAAATTATTCATCCCTGTCCATTCTGCCAGAGATGAAGGAGAAATATCTTGAAAATTTTATATAGATACACTTGGACTGAATTTTGATTTCCAGTACCTGGGAGATCTTCAGTAATGATTATTCTCATAAATCCATGCTGGATTTTACTGAACTATTAGGTTATGCAAATATCTTCTTTATTTCTTCCTTCCATATATTTCATAACATTGACACAAAGATAGCACATCCTCCCTCCTGCATAATTAAAGTAACTGAGAATGTGGCTATTCAAATGCATTTGCTTTTTACAAGCTCTAAAAATGAAGGGCAGTTGTTTTATTCCAGATCAGTCTGATAGCTCATCAAAACCATCACTAGCTACTGTGATCACAAGCAACCCAAGGATCTTAAGCAGTTATTTTTTCCCCTTTATTTCCTACATTACATACAATGGCAAGGATTGAAATATGAGCTTTTTATATGGAAAGGAACTACGATATGTCCCTTTAACAATGTACAATTTAGTTTTGTAACTGTTTGAAGAAATATAGCAATTTCCATATTGTTTCTTTACTTGAGATTTCATTCTACATGGCCTGCTTATCCAGGAGGGATTCCGTGATGGAGGTGATAAAATACCAAATCTACCTGCACAGAATTCTAGAGACCTGCCCCTTCCCACAAGTTTTTATTTTGTTTCAATGCTATCTTCAATCAGTTTAAGATGTTTTCCATAGTGCTCCTTCAATCTTTCTGTTTAACAAACTATTCTGTGGGGTAAGTTAAGCAAAGAAAATAGACCAATGTCACTTAGTGAACTCCCATGGCTGTCAGTAATCTTGAATCTAGAATCCCGTGATTCTAATTCATTATTTAGCTACTATTTTACCCAGCACTCTACGAGATACTACATATTTTAGCAATGTATTATAAATAGTAAGCTTCTCTTTGGTTGCCTATCTACAGTTTTCTATTACCTATTGGCTAAATGTCTGTAAATGTGTTAATATGTTTCTAATTTCTAAAAAAGAAGACTAAGTAACTGAGTAGGAAAAACCAAAGGAAATTAAAATAGAGCTGCAGTTTTCTTGGCAAGACTTCAGAAGTGGTTTGCCATTGTCTGCTTCCTGAGGCGGAGAGAAAGTAACTAGTCACCCAGTTGGCTTTGTGCCTAAAGCAGGACTAGAACTCGGTCTCCTGTTTTCTAGCCTGTTGCCTTAACCATAACACCAAATTGACTCTTCAGTCTTATGCATGGTAACTTTAACTACTCTAGCTGTGCAAGTCAAGTGGTTAAAGTGTTTTCCCTGCAGGAAAAAAGGAAAGGAGCCAAAATCTCTGTAATTGATCTCTGTAAGGGATTCATTAATATGAAATTGTATCTAGCTGATAGCATTACAAATGTAGGATAATTTAAAAAAAATATGTGTGTATTTGCTTTGGACTTTATCTGTGAGACATACAGATTCTGCTCTGCTCTCTTTCTCATGTCCTTTGCAGTACAGTCCATTTTAATGAATAGAACCATTTATGAAAATGAATGGGAATGAAGAAATGTTTGTCTGTTAACCAATGTGATCAAGTATCAGTCTTATTATTGATGTTGAGAAGATGACATTATAATGAGCATTAACCAGTGGTGGGTTGCTCCCGGTTCTCTCCGGTTCTTGCGAACAGGTAATAAAAGCGGTGGGAGGCTCTGCCCATCTGCCCTGATGTAATATTTGGTGATTTGCGCATGTGCGGAAGCGAAAGAAGCATGCACGCATGCTCCCATTGTGAACCGGTAGTAAGGGTAAGTAGAACCCACCCCTGGCGTTAACCATTAGATGGCATTCAACTTAGTTGTACCTACTGTGGATACAGTTCCTATTACTCTTCCACTTTTATTGGGGGCAGATTGTAATATTTACTCTTAGCTTCTAGAAGGATTTATATTCCTTGCAGTCATCTGGTCCTTAGCACTCTGTAGGTATGTAGGTCGGTCATCAGCTCCCCAAGAGTCTCAGTCTTTACTATTTATTTGTTATTATTGATTTGATATATTTATACATATAAATTTAATAATGTTTTTGTTTTTTTCATCATTCACCATCACCTTTTTATGAGTCACTTAAGGTTTATTATATACAACAATATATAATTTATAATATATAAACAAGAAATCTCAGGCTCCATGGAAATAGGAAACATCACATATTTATTACATATAATCTCTTTGATTTATGACCATTTGTTTAGAAAGATGGCACTGAAAAAGGTGATTTATGGATGATCCTCATACTTATGACTATTGCAGTGTCCCTGAGGTCAGGCTCTTGGCAAACTGTGATTGTCATTTGTGACCTTACTAGTGGGCGTCTGACAATCCATGTTAAGGGTAAGCCTGATTTACTTAATGACCAAGGCAAAAGGTCACAAAATTGGCACAACTCACTTAAAACTGCCTCGTTTAGCAACAGAAATTCTGGTCCTAATTGTAGATTGAGGACTACCTATATGCATGTGTATATTTATTACATTTTAAAATAATCTAACAATTTTTGTTCTCATTTTTGATAGCATTATATACTTCTGAATATGCTCAAAAAGCCACAGTCCCTTAGGAATAATTTAATTATTATACTTGTTGCAATAAATTTGCCATGGTAAAGCCCACATAACTGTTAATAATTGATGTCCAGTAAGGTATCTGCCCTAATCGCCTAAATTAAAGAGGAGACTGAAATCCCACCCCCACAATCCTCATTGGAAAAAAAAAACTGCACAGATTAAGAAACAGACACATTTATTTTGCAAAAAAAAAAAAAAAGAATGTTGTGGAATTTCTTTTTAACAATTGCAGATTTTAGGTAGCGATTGCAATCATTAAAATGTCACTGTATATAATTTACAGAGTAATATAATCATTGTTTTTTCTTCAAAATCCTGGGAATCATGTTGCATTATGATGCCAATGGGCTATTGCTTAGAGCTCCATTAATGCTTCAAGTGAAGATGGTTTTCTAAATGCACAAATGAGAAACTGGAGCTATTTGTGCTATTTTTTTTAGAACTCCTTTTCCAAATAATAGATATTTCTTTTCCCATAGCAAACAATGAATTTGCCACTTAACATTATTAAAATATTTTAGGAGAATTACTTGGGCCTCTATTAATTTCTGAGAATCCTACCCTTGTCCACAAAAAAAAAAAGGGGGGGGGAGTGGGAAACAACATAAAAGAAAAATGTTGAAAGGGAAGAATCAAGGTTAGGATGCATCCTCAGTCAACTTGAACACTGCTGAGAATTGTAGGATTTGAAGTTCACATATTGGGTGGGGCACCAGGGTTGGTGAAATCATACCTTCTACATTGTTATTTATGAACATGTTTTTTTGTACTGCTCGGATATCACAACTCTGCCAATTAATCACACTAATATCAAAATGATTAACCACCTGCCGCAATGTCATGAAACAAGTTCCATGCTTTGGTACTTGACTTACAACATTGCACATATGAACTGTATGAAAGTAGCAAAGTTTACCTTGCAATGTGACAGGTGCCTTGTCATTTGCCCCCTGTTCTAGGAGATGCCTATGGATTATGACAGCTTTGCTGAAATTTAGTAGATAAGACAAGAATAGAATTTAGTAGATAAACCCAAGAAGGGAAGTATATGCTACAGAGGATTGGGCTAGAAGACCTCCAAGCAGTGGTGGGATTCTACCGGTTCGGACTGGTTTGGGCGAACCGTTTACTCCGACTTTCAGCTGTGAGTGAATCGGTTCTCTCTTTCTTTGAAGTGGGCCCGCCTGCCCGCCCGCCCGCCTTTGTGTTATACTTACCTATATTTCTGCTTCCGAAGCCCAGCTGATCGGGGCGGCAGAGTGGATTGCCGCTCCTCAGCTGTTTCCCTTGCTCTCAGCAATTTGGAAGTTCAATTTTCTGCAAAGTGTGCACATGCATGCAGAGTGTGTCTGGCGCGCACACGATTGAAGCGAGAGCACATGCATGAAATGTGTGCTCAGCAAACTGGTTGTTAAACTGGTAGGATCCCACCACTGCCTCCAAGGTCCCTTCCAACTTTCCTATTTTGTTATTGTTGGCTAAGATCCCTCACAGAAATAAGTGACTTTCAAACAGGCATTTATTAAAAGAATACTTTGTAATAATTTTAGCCTCATTTGTCAGCAAGCATACATTTACAAGCTGCAGTACTAAAAAGAGTGGAATATTATCTTTCCCTGATCTCAATGTCTGGTATTTCCATTGATGTGATTCTCAGGACTGAGAAGGAAGAAAACATGTTGCCTCAACTTTGGAAATATAAAATTGGTCAGATAATAAACACAATAAAAATTGGCAAAGATAGACCAAAGGTTTGATTAGGTACATGTATGGAATATCTGTTTATGTACATATACTGCCTCTATTGAGGTGACTTTGTCAATATTAATGCATATTGCCACCTATTCCAGTTCTTCTTTTGCAGGCAACGACTGCAACATTGATCTAAATTGCTTTCCATTATTTGTTTCATAGAAAATTCCTCCAAATAAAATTTCAGGTAATTGGCTTGCAACAGTAGACTGCTGCTGGTATTTTGGATTTAATAAAGCCATTTTTGTAAGGGGGAAAAATTCTCACAAAACATATCAAAGATGACAGGCTGGCTATGGGAAATCTATGTCCTCAGCTACTTAAAAGCTTGTCAGAAACACTGACACATTAATTTAAATTTATTGTGCAAACAAAAATGTCTGATTTTTGCAGGGCAGAGGGAACATATGGCACAGCAGTTAGCACATGAATTTTTATATCATATTGACTGCTTGTGGGGTTCCTTTGCAAATCACCATTATGCAGATACAGTTTTGCCTTATTGCTTAACCATGGATAACATTTAAAGTACTCATGTCAATAACTCAAATTCTGCTCATGCTTTTTCCTTGCTATGTACCAGTTTTACGGGTTTTCTTGTTTATAAGAAATTAATGGATATAGTTGTCTTTCAGATTATAACAAAGTTCAGGAACTGTTACAAATGGAGATTGTGATACAGCAACAACCTTGGTTTACTTCAACTTTCTATGTTTATCTAGACAAAGACAGGAGGCAATTATACAGCCAATGGAATGAAATGTCCTATCAATTTTTCTAGGTACCTACTCCTCCTTCATATACCATAGAATATGAAGTTGCAAACAGTAGTACATATCTAGTTCCTGATCAATTTCTCCTTCTCTTCATCTCTTGTTTCTCCACAGCGTATCTTCCAGTATGCATGGGATAGAACTTTTCTTCCCACTCACTAATCTAGCTATGATAGCAACATGCAACCCAAAGTACAGCTATAAGGGAAAAAAAAGAATCCTTGCAGTATTGGGAAAAAAGGAGAAAAATATAGAGACAGTACTGAAAATCATTGCATTCCTTTTCTTCGAAGTGGATATAATAGGATTCTTATTACCACTCATCTGGTCATCTGGTCATAGCTCAGAGATCGAGCTATGAGATCGACCTCATTGTTTTATCACTGTTGTTTGTAAAGAAGGTTTATGGGGGTTGAGTTGAATGTAGAACCATGGCACTCAGTCTTTTCTTCAGTACCATACACAATATCTACATCTTTACCTTGGCAGTCACATGCACAATACAAATATCTGCATATAAGCTGGTGGTGGTTTTCTACTAGTTCACACCGGTTCGAACCAGTGAAAGCTTTGACTTTCAGCTGTAAGTGAACCAGTTCGCTTTGATTTTGAAGTGGGCCGCCTGACCACTCCTGCATTATACTTATCTATATTTCCGTTTTCCGAAGCCCAGCTGATTGGCATGGCAGAGTGGATTGCTGTGCCTCGGCTGTTTTCCTTGCCAGCGGCAGTGCGGAAGGTGAGTTTTCTGCAAACTGTGCACATGCACGTAGTGCACGTCTGGCGCATGCGCTCAGCAAACCAGTTGTTAAACCAGTAGGATCCCACCACTGATGCAGCCTTCATGAATACAGTAATAGGCATAAAGATGTCCAGGGGATTCAGAACTCTACATAACTGGAGATTCAGAGAATACTGTGGTTTATGTATATGCTTCCTTGAAGATAAAAAAGATGTTAAGACTCTAGAAAGAGTGCAGAGAAGAGCAACCAAGATGATTAGGGGACTGGAGGCTATAACATATGATGAACGCTTACAGGAACTGGGCATGGCTAGTCTACTGAAGAGAAGGACCAGGGGAGACATAATAGCAGTGTTCTAATATATGAGAGGCTGCTGTTTTCCAAAGCACCTGAAGGCCAGACAAGGAATAATGGATGGAAACTGACCAAGGAGAGATTCAACCTAGAAATGAGGAAGAACTTTCTGACAGTGAGAACAATCAACCAATGGAACAGCTTGCCTTCGGAAGTTGTGGGAGTGTCATCACTTGAGACTTTCAAGAAAAGATTGGACTGCCATTTGTCAGAAATGGTATAGAGTCTCCTGCTAGAGTGGGTGGTGGTGGGTGGTGGTGGGGGTTGGACTAGATGACCTATAAGTTTGCTTCTGTTAAATATCCATGACATAACTTAAGATGCCAAAACACCTGCTTTTGCTTTTTTTTCCAGTAATCATTCATACTGTATGGAAGATATTTCTTGTTAGGGTCTCTATATTTTTATAATCTACATATTTATATCCCAATCTTTATATTAAAACTAAACAGGAATGACTCAGAATCAGAAAAGCAGATGTGCCTTCAACAGTGCTAATTTCTAACTCTATCCCCCGCCTCTGACTTTGAAAAAGGAAGATTTCCACAGCATATCTACTCAGTTAAAATGTTCTATCCACGAAGAAAGTATTTGTACTCAGGGGCATCCTTTGTAGAATTGTTCTTGTGTTTGAATAGTCCCAGTGAGAAACAAAATCTGCCTTCTGCCTGCTGAGCTCTGTCAGGTGAATAGCAGTACAAATTCATACACTCATATTTCTTACTAATATCTATTCTGACAGTCATCTTAGCCCTATGGTCTATCCATTTAGATTACTAGATGCAGAACCAAGCTCTCCAAGGATTGTGTAAATCATCAGAGTTAGCTAGATTTTAGTCAGCCCTGTTAAAAGGGAAGAAAACTTTCAATAGCCTTGACTGAAAGACGACTTATTCATCTGACTCTTTGCTACACTAATTACTGATAATTAAAAGTCTGTGGCCAGGTTCAGCCCTACTGGAGCAGTTTATGTTTGGTGTATCTGAATAAAAACCAAAGACCACTCGTAAATAATGCTAAAATCAGTACTATTGAAAATTGGTACTCAAATACTGTATGCATATACTGGATAGTCAATCCATAACTATAAATTAAACCCTGGCATGAAATTACATAGGCAACAGATTTTAAGAGTAGAAGTAACATGTTGGCTGGCTTCAAAGAGCAGTGGTTATTTTTGTAAATAGCATCATGAAAATGGTGTACTTTTGTTTATTTTAGAACAGACTTTTTCCCCCATAGATGATCATTATACGTAATAGAATAATTTATTTTAAGGAAGACAAACATGCCTATTTATAAGGTATTTTTAAAAACGTATAAAGGATCACACAGTCTCATCTACTGGTCCAAGATTAGAGAACTTTTAAGAGCTATTATTTATCACTCATTCTGCCAGAAACAAGACAGGGATGCTTATTCTGTTATGAGTGGTGCAGATAGGTGGCACTTGTACCAATGTGCATTCAGTACATATTTAGACCTATTAACATGGCAAGGCCACTTTGTCCATGACGGCAAGATTTTGGGAAGTGGAAGCAGACATTGTGACTGGAGGAGCAGGAGCCAGGTAAATCAAGCCAAATTATCTTAATTCTCCAAATATCTCCAAATCTTGACAAAACAAAGCTGTCAAGACATAGTCCAGCATGGTGTCATGCAAGCATCTTCTCAGCCCTTTTATTACATGACGAGTGCATTTCAAAAGTTGAGGACCCAGTTTGTGGGGGCAATAAGCTGACTTTGTATAAATATACAAAAGTATGAAGGCTATTGCTTAGCGCATTGTAAGCCGCCCTGAGTCTCCAGAGAAGGGCGGCATATAAATCAAATTAAAAAAAAAGTGAATAAGGCTAGATTTCTGGGATTGTGGAAGAAAGGTGAGGCAATAGCAGAGTGCAGCCTTTTTCCTATGAGTCCATTTTTTTCCTTTTTATGTAATAAGTGCTTGAAGGCTACAAAGCAGTAGCTGAATCTGATTTCTTATGCCTTTTCTTTTTTGGAACATTCTATCAGCAGAGCCTAACCTTAAACCCTTGATCATAAACTTAGACAGCCATGGCCAGTGAGTTTTTGTTATCTATTCATATATGATAGAATGCCTTTGGCAGGCATAACATCACCTGGGAAGATATTTTCTTAAAACGTCAGAATTGATTAGTTAGGAGGAAAAATACATATTCTGTAAATCACCCCTAAGATACTAGCCTCACTATAGGAAAGGTAGTAGCCAAAATAATCTGGACAACATCCGTAGCTGCTCTTGATGAGTTTGAGGAGCCCCAGTCCATACTAAAAGGATATGGGATCCCCCCCCCCTTATGTTTATGCTCTTCTATTAAATGTTGCCATGACTGGTTTTATTGTCTTGTCTGTGAATGTTTCCTCTTTATATTATGCTTTACATTTAAACTTTAGCTATGGTTTGCTTAATAAGCTCTTTCAGCTTTCCTCTCATGTGTATTTATTTATTGCTTTTGAATCCACTAGCTTTCCCCTCATGCGTATGAATTTATTGCTTTTGAATCCACAAGCTTCCATCTACATTTCAAGTGTGGCAAAATGCAGGCAAGCATTAAAGAAGTTGCGCCTGTCAAAATTATTTGCTGCTATTGGTTCCCCCCCCCTTTTTCTGAGCTTCATCTCTCACTCATTGTCTCTTTATTTTTACTCTTAAGTTTCCCATTTGGCATTTTTTAAGAACCTTGGTTATAAAGAAATATTCTCTTACTTCTAGATGAGTTAGTTTTCAATTCTTGTAACAGCAGACAGCAAGCCTCTATTGAGATTTCAGCTGAATGTACAGAAGTCTTCAAGCAGGGTGGAGCATCAGACTACGCATTGCAGTCTCATTGTTTTCTCTTTCCAAACTCAATGAATTCAGCTGGAGGTCTAAAGGGAACATTTATTTACATCAGTTTGAATACAAGTCTTTACAGTCTAGGGCACAAATAAAACATGCTTCTAGTTCACAAGAGATCAAGCACAAGTGCAGCTCTCTTTAAGAGCTCAGATGAATGTGGGGCATTTTGGAAGAGACAGGAATGGGACTTATATGCACATACTTCAATTTGAGCCCTACAGCTAAATGCCTGAAATCTAGAAAGATCAAGGGAGGCTGGTTAGTTTAAATCATCTGAAGTGTTCTAAGTTGGGGAAAAGAGCTCTGACATAATGCTTAGAATGATTAAGCCTGTTGCCTTTCTACTTTTATATCACTAACATTCAAACCAATTTTCATGGTATTTTATTATATTTTCCCTCTAGAGCCTCATGGGAAGGAGGGCAAAAAAATATAGTTAATAAAATAAGAAATTAGTGACATTGGCTATGGATTGTCAATTTAGTGATTTTTTTTGGTGGGGGGAACCCCCCCCTTAGATATTTTAATTGTAACAGATTTTAGTTGGGATGTTTTAAATCTGGGCCAATTTTTTTAAAATTCTTTTAATAATTTTAAATTTTGTATTGGATGTTTTTATTCTTGGCTGTTCACCGCCCTGAGTCCAGCAGGAGAAGGGCGGTATAAAAATTTAATGAAATAAAAATAAATAAATACTATTGCTCTGTGTATTCAGGGAAGAAAATGTACTTAAATGCTGCCATTTAAGGAGCATTTTTTTTTACTTTAGCTGTGAAGAGACATTTACTAAGCATTTGGAGGAAAAGCTCTTTCAGATATCCAACTACCATCCAGTTGTGCCTTTAAAAAAGTTACATTTGTTTTAACTTTAAAAAAAGAAACTTGAAAACACCTCCTTTTTCTTGATCAGCTGTATAATATAGACATCCTTAACCTGTTTAGTTATGGAAATGAAATATTTCAAACCTTTTATGGGCCACAATATCTTCTCTTCAGACACACTTTCAATAGTTCAAATCATTTGCAGGGCCATCTGTCACTTGGCTCAGTTAAATCTGTTCGATATGGCAGGTACTGGCAGTAGCTGAGGTAGCTCCTCTGTTTTTCATGGGATTTTTGGCATCTTCTCTCTTGGAGGACAAAGGTAGCGATGCCACATGACCTGTCCTCTGGGCCCCCGAATGTGTTTATACTGCCATTGTTGAAACTGGATACAGAAGCTAATAAATTTGTTTTGAATCATG
Source organism: Ptyas mucosa (assembly GCA_012654045.1). NCBI lineage: Eukaryota > Metazoa > Chordata > Lepidosauria > Squamata > Colubridae > Ptyas > Ptyas mucosa. The sequence continues at coordinate 16,888,180 of WNWU01000018.1, read as the reverse complement.
GAATGGCAAGCAATCGGGTTTTGCTTTACTTCCCATTGACTGATGCCTTGGGTAAGCCTATTCTTCTGCTCTAAATCTAAATTCTTCTGATCTGATCTAAAAGACAGTTAAAAACCAAAGCAAAGGATTAATGTGCAATATTAGAAGCATGTGGTCATTGATATACTCGCAGTCCACTTCTGATCATATAAGTTGTCATCTGAGAATTGCTGGCAACAAAAATGTCTTTAAGAGCTTTTACAAAGCACAGAAGAGAAGTCCTCTTGAGTTCTCTTGTAAAAGAGTTATCACCGACTAATGACCCTAGATGTAATATATTGCTTTTTATTTAGCTATAGTAGTTAACTACCCTACAGGAGTTAACTACATTGTGAGAGCCAGGAGTAGTTAAGGCATAAGTATTTTAATTGCAATATATATGTAAATTGTATGCTGCCCAGAGACATTGACTAAGTGTCTCTGTCACATTTTCTATGTGGCTATAGAAAATGAATGAATGAATGAATGAATGAATGAATGAATGAATGAATGAATATATGAATACATCTGAGCCAGCAATTTTTTTGTAAGTCATCAGTCACACAACCTACATTGTATTTGAAACAAATAATGGATGAAAGTAATGAAAAAATGAAAATAATTGAGACAGAAACCACCTTCTGAACTATTAAATATTCTCTTTTCAGTTGCTTCTTTGGTAATAGCATGTATTATCAACACACACCTGATATGTTAAAGTCACATTAAAAACAAATACAAAACCAACTAGGAATCTAAATAGCATAATCAGATACACACTTCACTTAACTGAATTGCACTGATTGCTAAACAGAACCAGCCTTATTGATTTCAAGATCCGTTGTATTTGTATTTTTAAGCTTATAACAGATCAACCTGTATAGCATGTATAATAATCAGACATTGATTCAGTTAAAAATAGGAAGTGTATAATAATATTCCCTCCCCTTAGTTATATTATTTTTAATATTATTTAAAGTTATTTCATGTTATTTTTAATGTTAACAATTTAATGTTATTAAAAGTGAAGCAGCCATATACTTGTTTCATTGTACCAAACTAAACAAAATCTCCGTCCATTATGTCATGACTCTTCAGCAACTCTTTTGTTATTGTGATAATTTCTGCCACAGTATCTTATAGTATTTTCATAGTATCATCCAGCCGTTATTGAAATGAAATAAAACCTGTCTGTATTATTGCTACTTTCACACAACAATGTTGTGATGACTGTAGACCATGCAATAAATTTCTTGCGAGAAAATGATCCATGCACCATTTCTTACATGTTCCTGGTTAGCCTCATACAGCTAAATGACTTACTTAGGAGTCCATAGCCAAAAGTCACCCTGAGTGAATAAATATGAAAAATGAGACTGGAACATTAATAAAACATGCAATCTAATACATACATTAATACCTATTTAACTGTGAGTAGCATTCTGCTGGGAGTGTCCACTAAGCTCAATGCCAAATAAGATTAGGGAAGATGATCAAAACACAAAGCCCCTAATTGGAACATGGCAGGGGTGGGTGGGTCATTTTAGCTTCAAGGGCTACATGCAAACTGAAGGGCATTGGCAGAGATCACACCTATGTACAGCCATCCTGATCTACTCAGACAAGGACATGCATATCGACACATACACAAAGAAAAGTTACCTCGGCTGGGGTGGAGAGGTTCAAAGCTGTACCCTTTTCATGGAGAAATTCAAAGCTCCACTTATGGAGAGATCGTCTTTCTGTATAAATAAGCTGAAAATGTTTGAGAGTTCATTTCCAGCAAGCTTATCCAATCTCTTTCAGAGCATTGCAGTTGTGCATAAAGTGAAGAAGGCTAATATCTCTTATACTAACCTGGAATCCAGCCCCTAGCCATGTGCTAAGATGGGGAAATGGTGTTGTATTTTCCTAACAAGATAAATTCATACATTCATGTTGGTTTCTTTGAAAAAGAAACTATATGGCTGTTCATTAGCATGTTTCGCCTGAAAATATTTTCCCCCTAAGAGAACAATTCTTTTTTTTGTTGTTGTTTATTTTTTTCCCTTCCTTTGGTGTGAAAGGTGAGATAAATGTACCTCCCACTTAGCAACAGTTTCTATTTTCTCCTTGACAGCTTGCAGCTTCTCATTTTTTATTCACAGCATGTTTTCTGGTGTCATTACTTCTCAGTTTCTGTCTTCTGCTAACACCAGGAATCCTCCAGAGATGCGTCATTTCCATCACTGGCAGGTCGATATTCATTTGCTTGCTTCAAGGTTTTGCAACTCTGCTCCATAAGCATCACGGAGGGTCTGATTGTTGCAGCAATTAAAAAGGGCGTCTCAGGCCCAAGCTGATGACTGATGGACTTTTCTGGTCCCAAAGAGACTAAAATCCAAATGGCAGTTTACTTAACTGATGATTAGCTGCATTAAGACCCAGTAGGCTGTTTTCAATGGTCTGTCAAGGTGATCAATATGAATTCAGAAACTGTGAAATCATAATGCATAAGGAGATTTCCTTGCACTGAACTGAAATCATGGAATAAGTGAATTAGTTGAAAATAATATCAGGGAAGAACTATTAACTGCAACTCTAATAAGAAATAGATAAACAAATCAAAGGGTGAACAGGGCAAAATATATGCAACTTTCATTTTAGAAGCTTTTCCTTTCTTGTCAAATCTCCTTTCTATTCATAATGACTGTATAGAAAATCTGGAATTTTGGATTGGAATGACAATAAACTGTAGAGCAGCTAGAGATCCAAAATTTGCTTAATGGTATTTTGTTATGTTACCAAATCTTACAGCAAAAACAAGAATTTGGAAATTATGATATCCTATTTTTATACTGGTTGAATAATTTGGTACAAGTATATAATGAGAGATGAATTAGGATGATCAAGACTGATTTTTCTCAATTTTGATGTGAACAAAATGGATCTGAACTATTACATAGATCTGAACCCTAACCCTTTAAAACATATTGGGAAATTCATACTTTCTAAGAAAATGTGCTTAAAATCAATTTGAAGAGAACTTTCCCCCAAATTCCCCAATTCTCTCTCTCTTTCTCTCTCTCCCTCTCTCTCCCTTTCTCTCTCTCTCTCTCTCTCTCTCTCTCTCTCTCTCTCTCTGTTCCATTATGAAAATGGAATAAACCTAACTTGTGACTCAGCACATGCAAAATGCACAGAATCTGGAAACAGATAGATTTGTCTAATCCAAGTACTGGGGTCTGATCTGAGGAGATTTCCTTGGGGAAGCAGAAGCAAATGATTCATATTGACCAATACTATTTAGAGCTGCTCTGAAATGTTTTCCAGCCATTTACTAACCATTTCACAAGGGTGAGAATTTCAGACAAGGTAATTCATCAGTTTCTGGGAAATGCAGCAACAGCCACTGGAGGGAGATGGTCTGGATAGGAGAAAAACATGTTTTGGGTTTCAATTTCCTTATTTATTTGTTGTAAGGATAGTAGAAACTTTCCATTGCTTAATTCTTTATTGTATTTAAAAATGGATGGATGTTGTTAGTCTAACCAGCTATCTTATACATATATACAGTACCATAATTGCCTACACATACCATAATTCCCTGAAGATTCTTAAAGAATGGAGCAATTCTAGAGCAATTCCAAAACAAAAATAGATTATAATTACCCAGATAATTAACATCTAATCAGCCTCCCACTGATAATTCATAAATTATATGTGAAGCATCTCTAGCTAACTGAGTGGATGAATCAAGAAAGAATCTTAGCTGTAGGACAAGCTGACTTTTCACCAGACTTTTAATATTAGATCGATGAACCACCTTGAACCAACTGATTGCAAAATATGCTCATCTACCAAGATGAGCTTTCTATGCCACTTTTATAGATCTGAAGGTGACATTTAATTCAATTTCTTGAGACAGATTATAACAAGGATTGGCTGCCTCCTTCATTGATTTGATGTCTTCTCCAACTAATAATGATGCTGCATGAAAATACCACAATGCAGGGCAGCTGTATGAAAAATTGTAGAAAGCTATGGAGAAGACCTTGAGGTAAATATAAGAAGCCATTACATAAACAAAAACAGCAGAAGCTTTCCTTAAGATCTGGAAAAGGAGATAATATTAGGAAGAGACCTACACTGGTTCTTCCCTGATTCATTGGGGCATTAGAGGAAGGGGAAAAAGACTTTCAAAATTATGTTAATATAGCCTACTTCAATAAAGCTTAATTCTACTTTTCCTGCAGAGTTGGTTTCTTGATTAGATCTGCCATGTAGGGCTGATAACTGAATTATCTATTCAGGCCTCCAAAGAAGTAAAATAGGGATGTATGTTTCCTAGTATTTAATTCCTGTATTAAATTTTCCTATTATTTAATTTCTATATTACTGATATTATACAGGCTTTTGTTAGACTGAAATTCCATCCTCAATTTCAGCTGTGAGATATCACAGTCCAATTTCCAGGGGATGCATTATATATGTCAATGCATCCCTTCTCTCTGCATCCCCAGTGGGGTCTGCAACAAAACTTCTATTTCCTAGCAAGATTATTATCAAAATACTGGAAATTAACCACACATAAAAAGATGATGGCTGCATTTATTAAGCAGCATACTAAGTTCCATAAAATTTGGATTGCCAACAATATCCAAACTGAACAAACTGCCCTTTATTAAATACCTGGAAATTTCAACCCTCAAACTTTACACTTGATGCATTTAATTTTCTAACAGAATATACAGGCTGTAAAAGAAACAGCTGTGTGCCTATAGCAATTACATTCCCAAAAGCTGAAGTGGTTAAATCTTTTGCTATGGACTCTGTATGTAGAGAAATCCAAGGGCTAGAAGCAATTCAATACAAATTTCTGAGATTGCTACTTCTAGTTCCTTGCTCTATCTCTGTAATGCATGAGACTGTTGAACTCTGTTTGAGGCTCTACTGTTCAATCAAATTTATAGGGGTAAGATCCTAGTCCAACTTGTACTGAGATCATTATCATTCTCCACGGGGAGAAGTGAGTTAGATCTGATCTGCTCATTATGGGTTTTCTTCTCCCATCCTATGTATCTAGTCTGGGCTTAGGCAAATTCATGCTGGAATCCTGATCCTTCAGCTAAATCTATTCTCATTTCAGAGAAGACTAAGCTCAGCTGGAGCTGAACAGTTCAGTATTTTTATGCTATTTATTCCCCTTTGCCACTTTTACTGAGCAGATGATATACTGTTTCTTTTTTTTTCTTATATTAAACATATCTGAAAAATACTGTTTTCTGTCCTCAGCATCCTTTTGTTAACTTGTTAAATTCTCTGCCTTAGTGTATAGACATAATCTTTACAAAATCAAACTATTGGAACTCTTCTGTGGTATCTTGCCTCTCTTACCACCTGTTCTATGTATCCCTCCAGAATGTCAGATTTTTATTAACTTTTTGGTGCAGGCAGATTGGCTTATTTTCCATTTTTCTTTGTTTTAATTGTTTACAATTGTGCTTTTGATATTTCCTGGCTGCCTTTGATACTTTCACAGAGAATGAAAGATGACCTGCTTTTCCTGTTATGGAATTCTAATTATCATGGTTGTGAGTTTATGAATCTCTCTTCTTGAATAAGATACGTATTGGATTACATTCAGTTTTAATATTGAGGATTCCAGCATTACAAGATAGCTTTTCCTTAGCTTAGTTACCTAGCTTTCCCTAATGTTTCTCTAATGTCTCTTCCAACATATGCCAGGGTAATTAAAACCGTTATCAGTGCTATTTCATGCCTCTTTGAAAGATCTGCAGTTTGGTTTTGGAAAATATCTCTCACATTCTCTCTTTGGTTGGGTGGTTAGTAGTAAACACATGTAATGATGCTGCTGCTGTTATTACTTTTTCCACTATGAGCGAATGGGTGATTAGTTATCACTTCTTTCTGCTATATTCCAAATCCATATAGCCCTCTATCCCTTCTTTCATATAGTTGATTTATCTTCTCATATTCATCTACACTGAAATAAATTCTATTGCATTCAGTAAGATTTAGTCCTTGCTTAGTATATTTATTATTTATCTATTCAATCTATTTAATAAGCAGAGTTCTCTGTGCAGATAAGTTTGTAATCCTGAATCTTAAGATTGATGATGTGGTAAGGGTTAAGAAAACCAAACCAAACCAAACCAAACCAAACCAAACCTTCCCCATGTACCATTGCTCCAATCAACTTCAGAGCATCCTGTGACTTCATCAAAATAAAAAGAAAACATTTAGCTCTGGCTGAAACTATGATAGAGTTCAGCAGGAATTGAGTTTTAATTTATTTTATTTATTTATTTATTTTTGGATTTTTATACCGCCCTTCTCCCTGGGGACTCAGGGAGGTGTACAGCCAAGTAAAAAAACCACAATATAAACATTAAGAACAATTTAAAAAGAATATCTCGATTGGCCCAAATTTAAAAAGAACACCCCAATTTAAAATCATTTAAAAGGCTTTGCTTAGGCCAGCCCAGCTTGTTGGAAAAGAAACGTTTTAAGGGCACGGCGGAAGGCATGGAGGTCATGGATTCTCCTTATCTCTGGGGGCAACTGATTCCAGAGGGTAGGAGCCCCCACAGAGAAGGCCCTCCCCCTGGGGGTCACCAGCCTGCATTGCTTGGCTGATGGCACCCCGAGGAGGCCCTCTCTGTGGGAGTGCACGGGTCGATGGGAGGTCATCGGTGGCAGAAGGCGGTCTCGAAGATAACCAGGTCCTATGCCATGGAGCGCTTTAAAGGTGGTGACCAACACCTTGAAGCGCACCCGGAAGACCACTGGGAGCCAGTGCAGCTTGCACAGGAGTGGTGTTATGCGGGAGTGCAATGCAGCTCCCGTAATTACCCGCGCGGCCGCATTCTGGACCAGTTGGAGCCTCCGGGTGCTCCTCAAGGGGAGCCCCATGTAGAGAGCATTGCAGTAGTCCAGGCAAGAGGTGACGAGGGCATGAGTGACTGTGCACATGGAATCCCGATCAAAAAAGGGGCGCAACTGGCGAATCAGGTGAACCTGACAAAAGGTCCCCCTGGCTACAGCCGTCAGATGTTCCTCTAAGGACAGCTGCATATCCAAGAGGACTCCCAGATTGCACACCCTCTCCAAAGACTCGTCCCCGATAGTCAGCGATGGAGTGAGCTGACTATATCGGGATGCCGGGAACCACAGCCACTCAGTCTTGGAAGGGTTGAGCTTGAGCTTGTTCCTCCCCATCCAGATCCGTACAGCCTCCAGGCACTGGGACATCACTTCAAGGGCATCATTGGGGTGGTCTGGGGTGGAGATGTACAGCTGGGTGTCATCAGCGTACTGATGGTATCTCACCCCAAAACCATGGATGATCTTGCCCAGCGGCTTCACATAAATGTTGAACAGAAGGGGCGAGAGAACCGACCCTTGCGGCACTCCACAGATGAGAGGCCTCGAGGTCGACCTCTGCCCCCCTGTTAACACAAACTGCTGACAGTGTAAGCAGTAAGATGGTGCCCCCCATCCCCAACTCTTCCAACCGGTGCAGCATGATACCATGGTCGATGGTATCAAAAGCCGCTGAGAGATCTAATAGGACCAGAACAGAGGAGCAACCCCTGTCCCGAGCCCTCCAGAGATCATCACCCACACGACCAATGCCATTTCCATGCTGTGACCAGGCCTGAAACCCGACTGGAATGGATCCAGATAGGACGTTTCCTCCAGGAATTGTGGGAACTGCCGTGCGACCACACTCTCAACAACCTTCACCACAAAGTGAAGGTTGGAGACAGGACGATAGTAAGCCAGTACTGCCGGGTCCAGGGAGGGCTTCTTGAGGAGAGGCCTCACCACTACCTCTTTCAAGGCAGCGGGGAAGTGACCCTCACTCAACGAAGCGTTGATAATTCCCTGGAGCCAGCCTCGTGTGACCTTCCGGGAAGCCAGTACTAACCAGGAGGGACACGGGTCCAGTAAACATGTGGCCGCATTGAGTCTCCCCAAAATCCTGTCCACGTCATCTGGAGTCACAAAGTCAAACTCTTCCTAGATAATGCTCTCAAGACTATTCCTTGCCATCCTGCCTGGATCTACCCAGTCAGAGTCCAAATCCCGCCGGATCTGAGCGATTTTGTCATACAGATATCGTCTGAAATCCTCAGCCCTGCCCTCCAAGGGGTCCTCCCACACTCCCGGTTGAAGCAGGGAGCGAGTCACCATGAACAGGGCCGCCGGACGATTCTCTGATGATGCAATAAGAGTGGAAAAGTAGTTAGACTTTGCTGCTTTTATCACCACTAGGTAGGTCTTAATATGCAAGTGAGACTTGCAAGGTGAGACTGGCCCTCCAACCGCTCTTCAGGCGTCTTTTCTGGCGCTTCATCTCCCTCAGCTCCTCAGTAAACCAAGGAGTTGCGAGGGATTGGCACCGGGTCAGAGGCTGCAAAGGCACGACTTGATCTAAGGCCCCGCTAGCGGCCCAATCCCAGGCCGCCACCAGGTCCCCGACCGAGTCATGTGCCAGAACCTCAGGAAGTGGCCCAAGCTCCATCTGGAATCTGTCAGAATCCATCAGGCGCCTGGGGCGGACCCATCTTATAGGCTCCGCCTCCCTGTGGCGGGGTATAGTGGTTCAAAGATCTAGGCGAAGGAGTGAGTGGTCAGACCACGACAAGGGTTTCATGTCTATATCCCCTATAACAAGCCCACTCAACCACTGGCCAGAGACAAAAATCAAGTCCAGAGTGTGACCCCCTCTGTGGGTGGGACCATGAACTAACTGGGTCAGGTCCATGGCCATCATGGAAGCCATGAACTCCCGAGCCATCTCAGACGTCTCACCGATGGATGGCAGATTGAAATCACCTATGACCATAAGCCTGGGTGTATCAACTGCCACTGCGGCTATCATGTCGAGTAGCTCGGGCAGGGCTGTTGCCACGCAGCAGGGAGCCAGGTACGTAAGCAACAGGCCCATCTGAACCCCAAGGCCCCATCTCACAAAGAGGGTTTCACATCCGGCAATCTGTGGCACAGTGGATTCCCTCGAGCCAAGATCTTCTTTAATAATAACCGCTATCCCCCACCCCTCCCCTGGGCCCTCGGCTGATGGAACGCTCTGAAACCCGGTGGGCACATCTCAACCAGGGGGACCCCTCCCTCCAGGCCCAACCAAGTCTCGGTGATAGCTGCCAGGTCCGCTCCCCCTTCCTGTATAAGATCATGGATGAGGGGGGCCTTATTTACCACAGACCTGGCATTGCATAGCCTGGTCCTGAGTATCTAAGCCACCAAGTATCTGAGTGGAGTCTTGGGGACCGGGGCACACAATTGCTTTCAAACAGCAAATGCGCGCCCCCCGCACATGATATGGTCCCCTACTCCCGCCATATCTGCCCCTCCCATTTACCGTGCTGATTAATTAATCATTCCTCTGAGTTTTCTCCAGTTCTTTTATCATGCTCTTGATAGTGATGAATGTACAACCGAGATTATAGTTTAAAGACTGATATTCTGTCTTAATAGATAAAGGAGATAGCAAAATACCAGTAAAAATGTAGAAACCACAGTTGGCTTGGAGAAATGTTTAATAACTTGTGGAAGCTTCAAAATAATTGAAAAGTGCCTTGGATCTTGAACAAACATAAGCATGCTGGTGCACCAAGGGACGTATTTTTCGTAAACTGTACAGCCCCTGCTTACATTGGAATCCCAGTCAATTCATTGAGAGGAAGAGATCAGTTAGGTTGTGATGGTGGTGTGTGTGTTTATGTGTGTTCCTTACAATGGAGAATAGACCTGCAAATCATTCTTGCTTTTATCTGAATCTGCTCTTATGGAATTCTAGCTCCTTGTCTTTCCTTGTAATTTCTGTTAGATTCTAAAACTGCAGTCAATGCTTTATAAATAATCAGTTCACCAAGGATACTTGTAACTAATTTAAACTAGGTCAAATAACTATTGACAACTTTGTAATTAGCTAGCCTTTGTCTACACAGGCAGTAAAATGAGCTAGTAGTCTGGTATGTTCAAATTTTGAACAACATAGATTTTCACTGAATGTAAAAAAATGGTTTTTGATATCCTCCTGATATAAAAAACACTTTGCATATTATTTTTTAATCAACAAGAATTGTAGACTCATTTTTGTATTCCCACTTAACAGTATACAGGGCAGAGGTGGGTTTCAGCAGGTTCTGACCAGTTCTGGAGAACTGGTAGCAGAAATTTTGAGTAGTTCAGAGAACTGGTACTCTGACTGCTCCTGCCCCCATCTATTCTCTGCCTCCCGAGTCCCAGCTGATTGGGAAGAAATGGAGATTTTGCAGTAACCTTCCCCTGGAGTGGGGAGGGAATGGAGATTTTACAGATCCTTCCCCTGCCACACCCACCAAGCAATGGTGGGTTCCTCCCGGTTCGGCCTGGTTCTCCCGAGCTGGTAGCAGTGACGATATGATGTCACCGAAGTGGTTCTTCCCACCCGCGCCCCGCGCCCCCCCCACTGCCACGTTATTCTTACCTTTTATTTGGCCCCACCCCCAATCTATTGCTGCCTCCTGAGTCCCAGCTGATGGCTAGAGGGGAAAAAAACTGTTTAAACTCTTGCTGTGGGGCTTCAAAGGGCTGCCCTACAGCTGATCAGTGGTAAAAGAAAACAAATGAGTAGATCAGTGCCTGCAAAAATACATGAGTAGATCAGTGCCTGCAAAAATACATAGGTAGACCAGTGCCTGCAAAAATACATGAGTAGATCAGTGCCTGCAAAAATAAATGGGTAAATCAGTGCCTGCAAAAATAAATGGGTAGATCAGTACACCTCTGCAAGCAGTTAAAAGCCTGGTAGACCAGTACCTCTGCTAAATCCTAAACAATTGTCACATGACCATCAAGCCACACCCACAAAATAAACCACGCCCACAGAACCAGTAGTAAAAATTTTTGGAACCCACCTCTGCCACCAAGCCACACCATGGCCAACAAGCCACACCTACAGAACCGGTAGTAAAACTTTTTTTACTACCACTGTAAAGTAGTACCCACCACTGGGTACTACTTCAAACCCACCACTGTAAAGAAATGAGGTTCCTAGGCCTCATGGTTAGGCTAGTAGAATATAGGATTCCAATAATTTACACCAACAACTCTGATCTTTGGGCTGTGTTTATACTACAGAGTGGGCTACTTGCTCTATATTTTACAAAAAATATATATAGTGCAATTCTGCTTTACTTAGTCATAATGTAACAATTATAAATATATTTGTAATTCTTTAAGCACATTATTATGGTCATATATCTCCTGTGGTTTTAAAAAAAGGAATAATTTGGATTAAAAATAAGTGATGTTTTGCTTTTACTAAACCATACATATGTATTGCAACATTAAAACATTATATATAATCATATACCTAACTTCAGATTGCTATTACATTGCTACATTATTATTACTTAGGTAAGAATAATAATGCCTAGCTTGATTCCTCTAATGACTGGATTATTACCACACTATATGAAACAGGAGAGAATGAGTTGCTATGAATATTATGCTTCAGTTTTTATATTGTCTTTATATTTTTCATCAAGTAATAAATAATAAGTTGATACTTTATTGCTAGCATCAACAAATAATTCTACAATTTTTACTGGGCTCATATACAGTAGTAAATTCATTAAAAGTTTTTTGTATACCACTAATAAATCTTTCTCCTACTAATTAATCTTTAACCTGTATTCTAAAACCTTGTTTATAATTTATTAAACCATTTTTGATGTCCAGGAATCAGATTTTTTTCCCAAAGTTTACCTCTCTGTCCATTAAAATGAAACTTTAATTATGTATTTAGCCTCAAGTTGCTTATTTAAATTTTCTACCTTTCTTTTCTGAGTCATTAATTTCATTCCAGCATTCTCTGTTGGATATACAAATATTCTAGTTTTATTGGGTGTGTTTTAGCACCCTTCCCAATGAAGAGAAATTTTAAGTTTTTTTGGTGAATTTATCCTGGTGTTCTGCTCTCCTAATTGCTTTAGTGTTATGACCCCAGAGTGTAATTACCCAAAATTCTTTGTAAAGTTGTTTAGCATCTCTTCATTTTAATACAGAATTTTAATATATTTACTTCTAATTTCTTATGAATTATTTTAGTTTTTAGCTTAACAGTTTATAACAAAATATTTCACCTTGCTCTGAAGGAAATAAGCATTTGTTTTATTTATTTGTTTGTTTGTTTGATTGATTGATTGATTTGCCATCTATCTTGCTTGAAAATAGATGAGTCATCACAAACAAGATGGCTGGCCATCTAAGTTACATATAGAGTTCAGCATAAGAAGCAACTATTTTGCATGTAGGAGCAGAATGGGGACATAGTTATTATGGCATGAATATTCTGGAGACCTGTGCCAAGAAACAACTAGAAAGAAAATGGAAGTCTGCAAGGAAAGGTCTGCAACCAATACAATGGTTGTGACACAACTATAGAAACTATGTAGTTGCTTAGTTATCTATGAGGAGGATAATGGGGGTGGGGGGGCTATCATTGATCCAGTTTATATATGTGCATCAGACATCATGATGCAGCTGATGCAAATTATCCATTTCTTTGCTTGATGCTATCATTATGCATGTGTCATTTTTTTAATGCAATTGTGGCTCATAGTAGAGACAGGTTGTAGGCAGAAGGTAAGTATAAAGAAAACAGAGAAACTGTTTTCTACTCAGAGAAAGACAAGTTGTCCGAAAGTTATAATTAAAAAAAATAACTAGAGATTCTTTTCTGTGTGCAACATTGTTTTTATGAGTGTAGTTTAACTTTTCTTTTTACAGTCATTCATAGCTTCCTTATAATTTCAGCAGATTGGGAATTAGCGACAACGAACAGTGTTGAACATGAAATCATATTCATTAAATGTGGTGATGGTGAAAACAATAGGTAGATCACCAAGTGTATCACCCTAACTTCATAGAATACTCTCCATCCAGAGGCGGTTTTCACATAATTTTACCATCGGTTCACCGCGCACCGAAAATGTGAGCATGCTCTTCCTTCCGCACATACGTTTTGCTCGTGCACGCAGCTTGCGTGCATGTGCGTGGCTTAAAAAAACATGACCAAATAGGACGGCATAGCACTGGGGTGGGTGGGCAGGGTGGGCCCATCCACAGGTCACCACTACCAGTTCACCTGAACCAGTCTGAACCGGCTGAATACCACTGCTGTCTCCATCCCACAGCATATTACAAGACCTAAATTAACCAGGCAAGTCATGGACATTCTAAAGTTCAAATATGCCAAAGGCAAACACACATTTCAATACCGCAGTGATGCATGAATAAAAACTCTGGAGAAATTCCTAGTGGCTGTTAACCACAGAAGAGAAAGAATACATGTAACCATATTGCATTAGTAGATTCTTTAGACTATAATTGAATTTTGTTTGGATCAGGGCAGCATTGCAAATGAAAGTCATTAAATCTCTGTATGGATTGTAACTTAATGTTATAGACATACCACACTGAAAGCTGGGAAGCAATGAGATCAGGGGTGAAATCCAGCAGGCTCTGACAGGTTCTGGAGAACCTGCAGGTTCTGCAGTTCAGAGAACTGGCAAATACCACCTCTGGCTGGCCCCAGAGTGGGGTGGGAATGGGGATTTTGCAGTCTCCTTCCCCTAGAGTGGGGTGAGAATGGAGATTTTGCAGTCTCCTTCCCCTGGAGTGGGGTGGGAATGGAGATTTTGCAGTATCTTTCCCTTGCCACACCCACCAAGCCATGCCCACCAAGCCACACCACGCCCATCAAGCCTCGCCCACAGAACCGGTAGTAAAAAAATTTGGATTTCACCACTGAATGAGATATGTGATCTTAAAAGGTCTGGAGAAATTTTGGACATGTTACTAATGTGTAATCGGAAAATAAGGCCACATTAATCTCATTAAATGTAAATGGACTAAATTTACCCAGCAAAAGAAAGATGTGTTTAAAACAAGCTTTAACAAAACATAAAACTGAGATTGTTTGTTACAAGTATATACAAGACAAAAGCAGATAATTCACTGTAACAGGAGAAAAATAGAACAACAGCAATATTCAGCAGCGGAAAACACAAAGACAAATGGAATAACATTTTTTTTTCAAACAGTTTCTTAGAAGGTATTAAAACAATTAAAAGATAAAAGAGAGAATTTTAATTCTGGTATTAAGAAAATAAGGTAAAAGTTTAACACTGACATCCAGGTATGCTGCAAATAAGAATGAACAATTTTCTGAAAGTTTTTTCCTCTAAATGCTAATAGAAATCAAATATGAGGAAATAATAATTGTTGGAAATATGAATGGAGTGCTAGAACTGAATACAAATAAAACATTTCAAGGGGGGGGGAAAGGAGGAAAACTTTTGAGAAAATCTTTTCAATATATGGATACATTGGCTTGATATGTACTTGAAGACTTTAAAAAATCCAAAAATAAGACACTGCATGTTCTTCTCTTGCTGAGACATCAAATGCACTCAATAACTAATATGTGTTGTGTCTCCAAGGCTCTCACACCTTCCATTGAGGAAGTAAAGATCATAATACATGTGCTGATTATAATCCAATTACATATGCAGATCATAATGCTTTTTAATATCCTGGTTCCCAGGAGGATATCTTTTAAATGGAGGGTGAATAACTCTTGTTTCTCCAACGAGACATATTACAAAAATGTAAACACGGACTAAAATATTTTTGTTAAATAAACACAATTCTAGGGTTGTCAATCATATGAAAGACATGCAAAGTTTCTTATAAGACTTGCAGAGAACCAAAGAAAAGGAATACAATAGGCAAAAATTACAAATGGAAGAAAAAAAAAGGAATTAGAATACATTCCAAAACTAATCCAAAATGACAGGTACTGAGAAAGCTAAACAGACACAAACAACAATTAGACTTAATGGAAGTGGTAGAACTAGAGAAGAAGATAAAATATGTCAAACAAAATCTGAGAATGCAAACAAACCAGGAAAACTTTTGACATATCAAATTAGAAAAGAGAAAGAAAGGATGATAACAGTGATTGAAAAATTGTTGTATGCAAGAATAAATATTAGAGAAAAAGTTGCGGTTTTTAAAAAAGAATTACACTCTAAGCATAAAATTGACAAAGAAGATTTGAAAACATATAATAACGATTTAAAAAATTCATTGACGATCATAGACAAATATTAAGCAGATTTAGCCCAGTTCAGGAAATTAAAGAAGCGATAAAGAAAATCAAAATTGGAAAAGCACCAGGCCCTGATGGGCTAATGGCTCAATGTAATAAAAATTATAGGAAGGACTACTGAAGATACTGAATAAAATTCAAGTGACAAAAATGTTACCAAATGCATAGAAAGAAGCTATATATCTTTGATTTACAAAAAAAGTGATCTGAAGAATCCTCAATCATAAAAAACCAATATCTTTATTGAATGTTGATTACAAGATATTCATGACTATATTAGCTGAATATATGAGTATGTGCATTCCCATAATTATATGCATTAATCAACATTAAGAAAAAGGAGTCAGCCATAATTTTTCTAGATATGGAAAAAGGGTTTGACAATTTGAAACGGCTGTTTTGTAGAGTCTTAAAATGCATAAAAACCTGGAATGGAAGACATGTATCAATGGGCAAAAAGCAAAGTTCAAGTGAATTGAACACGCTCTATAAGCTTTTTAATACATAAAGATCCAGGCAAGGGTGAATTTTTATAATCACTGTTTATAATCATTCTGGAAGTCTTGGTGGATAAGATCTGAAAAGACAAACTGTCAGGTGTGAAAGACCAGGACCATATCTAAAGTTCCAATTAAACGGTTTATTACTACTCATGTCAATGTACAAGAATCTATTCAAGTAATGATTAGCACTATTTTTGTGCTAAATAAAAGTCAATGGAATTCAAGAGGGGTTGACTTTGTTTGTGGCTATGTAGAGACTCTAGGCTGATTCCTCTTTTGATTCCACCCCCAGGATCTACCATTCATTCTCCTATACAATAAATAAATGGAATAAAAATTGAAAGAGAAGAATACAAAATGAAATGGTATGCATGTGACAATTATACAGTCACAGCTGATGGAAATAATTAAAGATTTTGCTTTTCTGGAAACAAAGATAATAACAACAACAAAACAAAAACGTCAAAGAATAACAAGAGTACTTACCCTATGAAGAAGACTTTATCAAAGAAACAAACACACAAACATACTGGTTGTGAGACAACAAAAGATCCAATATCTAAATATTTAGGACTTTATTTGAGAGATGTTACAAAGAAATATTTTAAAATAATTATTATAAATTATGGAAAGAAATATAACAAGATCTCAAAAAATGAAAACCATTTTTGCCTGGGAATTTCTGAGGTAATAAAATTAAATATACTACCTAGAGTGAATTTTTCATTTCAAATGACCCAAATTCAAATTTGAATTAAAAGTTTAACAGATTTATATGGAGCAGAGAAAAAAGAAGAATAAGATTCACACTCGCATGATTCAAAGGTAGAGGAGGACTCCCCCCCCCCAATCTCAGACTATATTATCAAGCAGGTTATCTATCATGGATAACAGAATGGATAAAATATCTGAACAGCAGCACATCAATTATAGAAGAAGTTAGTTTAGTCAGACTGACTTCTTGGTATTTAAGGTATATAGAAACAAACAAACAAAAAAAATCTGAAGATAAGTTTGCTTGACTATAAAACAAAGTCTGGAACTATCTAAGAATACGTACAGTGAATTCCCCATTGGCATAATCATCAAATTTTTTTTTGAGAATAATTATGGTGTGAAAGGTTTAATTATATATGCTGATATGGTACATTCAGATTCAGAAACCAAATTAAATACTCAATGGAGGTTTGAATTTATACTTAAAATTGCTGGAAGAATATAAAACTATCTTAAGAAAGAAGGAATCAAAATTATCTAGTGAGATGCATATATAAATTGTTATTGAAATATGACATGGAGGCATACAAATTAAAAACTGTATGCAAAACTTCAAAGAAGTATTTACTGTGGAACAATGGGAAGAGTTATAAAAAAAATCAAGAAAATTCATTTTCAGCATACAGTTTGAAGGAAAATGGTGCAAAATGTTTTATTGAAGGAATATAATATCATAAATGATTACCAAATTGGAGAGATTATGTAACACATCCTGGAAATGCTGTAATGAAATAAGAAGCATTTTATTATATGAGGTGGTCATGCAAAAATAATAAAATAAATAATAAAATAAAATAAAATGTAAATTGAAGTGAAGTAAAATAAAGTATTGGGGGGAAATACACCTAAATATTTTTTAAAAATATTGTAAGAACAAATTTGAATTGAAACCACAAATATTTTATTAGGAATAACTCCAGAGGGTATAAATGAAAAATATAGCTATCTATTAAGATATATGCTGACAGCAGCAATAACTAACTTGGCACAACATGGGAAAGTAAAATATTGTGGACAATACAAGAATAGTAGACTAAAATTACAAAAAACACAGGGATGGCAAAACTGATTGAATATATTCATAACAGAAGTTTAAGTAATTCAAGCATCACACAACAGGGCAAGTTTTGACATTTGGAATATGGTTGCTAAGGAAAAGAATTAAGACACCAAGAACAAAAAAAGAGGAAGCAATTCAATTAGCAACCATTTCCAAGCAACCATTTCCAATATTCAGAAAAAGTGCAGTTACTGATTGGAAATTGGAAACAGTGAAAGGGAAAGAGAACATGTGCTAAAGTTTCCTCTTATAATGCTTTGATGCTTTATTGTTTACTTTCCTTTTCGTATTTCACTCTTTTTTAATCTATATTTTCTATCAACAACTTGAGGAATGCATGCTGACTATATATTTATACGGGGGCTCTGGCCCTGGTGTGCTGTGGTCTATGGAGCCCCAAAGAGTCGGACACGAGTGAACAACATATATTTATAATTATCTTTATCAATAATTATCAAAGAAAAAGAAAGAAAAGAAATGAGGAAACTGGTAGTAGTTTTATCTCGATATGGATAGATGATGCTCCTGTCCCAAATTTAACTCTAGGACTTTTTTAATAGTTCACATTTATATGCAAAGAAGTTTACTTTTACATTTAAGGCTGTTAAATCTAATTTTGGTGGGAAATTAGAGAGGGAAAAATCTCAATGCTCATTGGTTAAAACACTTAGAAAGTAGCTATATAAGGAGAGCTGTCGAACTGCAAAGTTGCTGGATTCTCATTGTATATTAAAGAGTTATTATTTACTTCGACCTGTCTCCTATTTCCTCACTCGCCCGATCTAACAAAGGCCTCTTACAATTCTGTCCCACAGATGTCAATATTATCATTTGGGATTGTGTGACTCATCTAAATTTTTTATTCTAAATCTATCTTGCTTCATTTATTTTATTTAAAATTTCATGTTAGAGATGTCAGGAAGCATTTGGGGCATGGTAGAAAGAAAAATTATGTGAGCCCTGATGACATTTCTTGAAGTTCTATAAAAACATAACATAGCAAGGCATGACACACAAGGCCTTTTCTATTACTCATAAAAATCAGATCTCTGTACTTCTGTGTGTATGTGTGTGTGTGTGTGTGTGTGTGTGTATGTGTGTGTGTGTATCTATCTATCATGTAATCTATTTTAATACAGTCTTTTTTCTATCATTCTTACAATATTTATAACTTTCTTTGCACATTTTACTCAAATATGTACCGCATCATTTCAATTCCACTCTTCAATATATTATCATTTCCATTTTTTCTACTTAGTGTTTTCTTGCAAGTGCTCACTCCCCCCTCCCCCCAAGATCAACAAAGTGTTTTATCTATTGCAGGGGTGTCAAACTGGTGGCCCATGGGCCGATGCAAGGCCACACCCACCCCAGTTCCCGCGAAGGGAAAAACATCGCGAAACATCACGCTGCGAGTTTGACACCTGTGATTTATTGGTTGACAGGAATTGACTGACCAGTCTGTACCTGAGCCAGACTGGCTTTTGGAACTAGAACTCACAGGCTCCTGGTTTTTAGATCACAGTGTTTAAAATATTCCTTCCTTTCTTCACTGCAGTTTTATCTAAAACCATTAACCCAAATAATTTCTAGTTTCATTCATTCTACTGGAAGCTCTTTCTTTAGCCCTCTACTTCTATTTTAAACCATTTAAAAAATATTTTATTGTTTAACATTTCTTTCTTTATAGCTATGCACATCTTTTTTCTCTCATCCTCGTAATAATTTTCTCATATGCACTTTTTCTCATCCACATCCTCTTTTGCATTATTGTTCTCATACTCCCTTTTAATGCAAAACACACTTCTGTGGGACTTTTAAATTAATTTTATTCTGTGTACAGCAGCTTTCATAATGTCTTTTCTTATATCCACTTCCCATTCTTTCTGTTGAAAGCCTGAACTTCCTTCTAATGCTTTTTTTATATAGGACTCACTCTGCTTTCACTATAGTTCCTTTTCTTTCATATTCTTTTCCCCCCACAATATTCAGTCTTGACACTACCAAAAACTAATGTGTCCTTTATATGTATCATATCATCCCTTTATTCTTCAGCAATTCAACTTTTTTGCCATAAACAATCATATCAATGATGCTTTTAGATTTTTATTGATTCTTTTTGCCTATCTACATTTAGATTTATGCTTAAATCACAAATTCAGAACAACACTTCTTTTTTTAAAAAAAGCAGATATTCACCAATCACTATTCTCATTCTTTCCCAAGTCTCTGAACAACCAATATTTTTGTCGCTACTCTTTTATCTCATTCTCATTCATTCATGTCACTTAGTAGAATATTTTTCCCCTGGATCACATTCATTTTGAATGTTGCACACTTTTCTCCTAAACTTATTGTTTCTTCCATTATTAGCATTCACTGGAGTGTAACATGCAATTTATAGATTCCTACTCTTCTATGCATCCGCAATAATTTAGAAAACACCAGTTCATACAATTTGACATGCATTTTAGCCCTTTCATTCATAATTAAATCTACACTGCCATTTTATTGTTTATTCCTTTGACAATCCCTATTGCAATCTGCCATATGCTACAGTCATTACCAGATTTGCCTATAGATATATAACATTTTAAATGTGGCAGTGATTAATAAGATAATTGCGACCCAACCCAACCTTGGTATGCATCCCGAAAAAGATTGATTAACATTATTGTGCCAAGGTTTCATATACTGCAGCTGTGATAATAGAAATGTTAGCATTTGAGGACTCATCCCAATTCTTATTTCTATAATTTTAAAAGAAATCCCTGGGACAGGCATATTTTTCCTGTTTGTTTTTTTGTTTGCTTTACATTCTGAAGCTTCTCTAAGCCTGAAAGGAAATTGATAATTCAGCATGTTTTCCAATTTATAGCATCAGGTAAGTAAATGCAAGTACATGTCTTTTCCAGATTGAATTCAATTGTCCAAACACAATGCTTAGACATCTCCTAATGGACATCTGCCAGAAAATGGACATTGTCTGATGAGCGACTTGCTGAGAATAGAGTTTTCACATTAGCAATACAATCCCCTTTCTTCTGTCTCTTGTCAATCATTTTTATTTTTCATTTTCTCCATAGAAACAAAGAATTAATGTTCTGTTTTGAAAAATGCAACCCTATTGTTAAAGGAAGACTATTTAAAAATAGAATGTAGTGTTTTGTATATGTGTGTGTATATATAGCATGCATGCATATTGCTAACATTAATGCTGACATTTATATTATCACAGCTGCAGTGTATGGGAGCTTATTGCAATAATATCAATAAACACATATATTAGGTTCGTATATGTATATACACCTATAACACACAAAACATTATTGCAAATATTAGCTTTTAATTCTTTAACATTGAATAGTAGTTTAATTGCTTGCATTCTAACATTAAAAGAGTTTCCTTATATTATTCTACTGCAGCTATTAGTCTGCATATCACCACTAATTGCCAAAGAAGTAACATTTATTTTGGCAAGCTTCTGCTTTCAGGATAGTCCACTGAAAGAGGAAGCAAATTGCTGAGTGCCATAAAATATTTAAACATAATCATTTATCAAAATCAAGATGTCAACGAAATTAAGGCACTTTTATTTACTTAGATAGACGATAGATAGATAGATAGATAGATAGATAGATAGATAGATAGATAGAAAGAAAGAATTGTTAGAGGGACCTTAGGTCCATGCCCAAGGACTTCTACTGGTAAGATACCTACCAGCCAGGATTTGTACTCTAGTCTGCTACGTCAAAAGTCAATAGTCTAACTACCATACTATCTAGCAGTTCAGTGATGTTCTAATGCAGTGATGGCTAACCTTTTTGCCGTTGTGTGCCAAAAGCAGGGGTAGTGGGGGGGATTGTGCACACATGTGCCCACACCCAAAATTCAATGCGCCCCGTCCCCCCATGCATGAGCGTGTGATCCCCACTCTCCCCCCCGCTTTTGGCACGTGATGGCACAGTGGGCCCGGTAGGCCCATTTTTTTGTCCTCCCCAGGGTCGAGAGCCTTACTAGGAGCCTGGGGAGGACAAAAACAGCCTTCCCCACTCCCCCGGAGGCCCTCCGGAAGCCCAGAAACAGCCCGTTTCCCAACTTCCAGTGGGCCAGGAAGGCCTGAAAATCAGCTGGCCAGTGTGCACATGCGTGCTGGACTGAGGTAGGGCAACGCTCACGTGCCCACAGATATGGCTCCGTGTGCCACCTGTGGCACCCGTGCCATAGGTTTGCCATCACGGTTCTAATGGGTCTGCTTTATATAGCTTTCCTGATACCAGCTCTTTTTATTTAAAGCAGATATAGGAAACCCTAGATTGTAGTTATGTATCTTTACATAATCAGTGTGAGAGAGAATTGGACTACAAAGTTGGTACCAGCAGTACAATTGCAATACTGTATCATACATCTTTGTTAACCAGTGATGAATTGTGTAAGGAAAGATTTGAAGGGGAGAAGACTATAATTAGAGAGGATTATCCTGTGGTTTAGAACCTTGCCTCAGCTCTATCTCTATATCCATTCTTTATTTTCAGCAGTCTTGAATTTTGTTTATCAGGGTGCTTGATAGGCATTCCATCTTTAATTGCTTCCTTGTATAGCTGAGGCTTAGTGCACTTACAATTGTAATAAAGAGCTGCAGAGATTCAAATCAAAGAGGAAGAAATACATTTAACATATATAGTCCCTCACAAACTTTACTTGTGGTGTGAAGTAGGAAGTGGAAGCAATTTTATTTACTACTAGGTAATTTAGAGATAAGATTTTAGGGCACTTCAGTTCTTTCCTGTTGCTCTGTACAAACATGGCCAATTTGAGGACCAAATGTTATTCCCCTGCAGACTCAGAATGAAATGTTGAACCTTGCCCACTTTCTAAAAGAAAAGATGCTACAAGAGGAATAATGTTAGAATTACTAGAACTGGTTTGCTAAAGTTCAGATGACCACTCTATGTTATTATCTGGCTTTTGCAGGCTAAGCCTGGTAGCTCTCACAAATATCCTCTGAGAATCAACTGAATTTCCTATCCATATCTAGAAACTTTAATAATCTGACAGAAGGAAAAAAGCACTATATTAATAAAAATGTCTTGGGCTTTATGCTTTCCATATTTTTATGCTACAAATGAGGAAACATTTTGACTTCTAGAAAGATATATTTCCAGGCCTTGATCCCAGGAGTGGATACAGATATTTAATTTCTGCTAAATGACATGGAAATATACTTACAATTTTGGCAATCCAGTAACTCAAAATGGTCAGTTCCAAACTTTCTCAAATTAGCTATTTACTTCTCTGAGAAGATATATGGGGGAGGGGGGGAGAATAGATTTATTTTTTTTTAAAAAAATATCTCTTTGACTTAAGCCAAATAAGTAGATCAACAGCTGTGATTCCAGTATTTTTTTTAAAAATCTATATGGATCTGTGAATAATTATCAGTTTTTGTTGGATTAATGTTCCAAATTGGCATGGCATGATAGCAGTGTAGAGATTTGGATCACTCATATGCACAGACTGAGATTTATGTTGCATGCATGATGGAATTTATTTAGTTTTTGGCCATTAGGAATTTATGAGGCATGGATGATGTGAGTTCAGAGCTTTGCTTTCTTAGCCCATCCGTACCAGTTTAAGGAGATTTGGCATCACTTGCAAAAGATTACTATGTTCAAAAACTCTTAAAATCCCACCCACCCCACCCATGCTGATTGATATAAACTTAGACTTGTAATATTGTTTATTTAACTATATAATATGTATACAAAAAGTACATATTACATATACACAGTGTATAAATTGTTTCAACTCCTACCCTCACAACAACGCTATAGAGCACTGCACACCAAAACAACTAGACACAAGCAGTTTTTTCTCCAAATGCCATCATTCTGCTAAACAAATAATTCCCTCAACACTGTCACACTATTCACTAAGTCTGCATTACTATTACTATTAGTCTTCTCATTGTTCCTATCACCTATTTCCTCCCACTTATGACTGCATGACAGTAACTTGGTTGCTTGTATCCTTACAATTTATATTGATTGTTTCCTAGTATGGTTTGTTTGCTTATTTGTACCCTATGGCTATCATTAAGTGTTGCACCTTATGATTCTTGACGAATGTACCTTGACTTTTTATGTGCACTGAGAGCATATGTATCAAAGACAAATTCCTTGTGTGTCCAATCACACTTGGCCCATAAATTATTCTATTCTATTCTATTCTATTCTATTCTATTCTATTCTATTCTATTCTATTCTATTCTATTCTATTCTATTCTATTC